>VUYV01000541.1:246221-360045 GCA_008711295.1 Anarhynchus alexandrinus
GGGGGGACGAGGGGGGGGAGGTAGGCGGGGGACATGGCGGCGGCTGCGTGCTGGGGCCGATTGTTCCCTGTTAGGCCCGGAGCCGCGTGTGGGCAGCGGCGGCGCGGGGAACCGCTTCCCATCCCCCCCTTCCTCCCTGCCGAGGCCCCTTCCCGGCCCGGGAGGCCCCCGGGAGCGGGTGGGACCGGCCCTTTCCCCTTCGCCCGGGGGCTGCGGGGCTCGGCGGGCCCGGGNGCGCGCTGCCGGTGGCGGCGCCCCCTGGCGGGCGCGGGGCGCGCGGCCGCCCCTGTGTTCTCGCAGGAGCACGTGCTGCGCGCTGAGGGGAGCGGGCCCGGGCCGGGAAGGGGCCTGCGGGCCCCGGCGGCGGCGGCCCCCCACCGCCACCCGCGACCCGGCCTCCCTTGGGCCGCCCCGAGCCGCCGGAGCGGCAGCGGTCGGCCCGAGGAGGGTCTTCGGCGAGGGGGTGGGGGGGGGTGTTCGTTCTCGGAGAAGGAGGGCGGGAGGGCCCGCGTGTGGGGTGTCGCGCGGTGCGGTTTCGGGCTGGCCGGGAAAAAAAGGGGTACCGGAGCGTTTCGCGCCCTCCCCGCGGGTGGCGTGGGGCTGGGGAAGCCCTGGCTTTCGGGAACTCGCTCGGGTGACTTTGTTCTCTCCTCGGCAACAAAAAAGCAAATAACTCCGGTGGGTTTTCTTTGCAGTATCGACACGTGCCGCAGGAAATAATGAAGCCTTCTGTGGATGTTGCAGTAGCGTGTTTGCGGAGGAAGTTACTTTTTACAGAAAACGGTAAGTTTTTATTTCGTTAATAATTTTGTCTTTTAAAATATAGAGGCAGAACCAGTGCTTTCGAGGCTGAGCCTGAAAATTTGGGTAGGAGCAGTAAATTCCGAAGAGTTCCTTGGGGTTGGAGGCACGTGTAGCAGTCCACAATTTCCTTCATTAAGGCGAGAATAATACAAGTTTTTCAAGCACTCATTTATCCCACTAAAGCAGCTGGATGGTGAGAGAGTTTTAAAAATGTTTAAATTCAGTGTCCGGGATTATTTTTTTTCTTTGTGCAAATATTTTTAAGTCTAACGAAAGTTACCGTTTTCTTATAGTTTCAAAGTATTATATTAAGTATTGGGTAGGAGAGACTTTACTTTTACATGATCCTTCAAGTTTATATTCCTATTAAAGAAGGAATAAAAACGTGCTGTCAAATTTTGAACATAATCTGGTTGTGGTAGTATATTTTACAACCATCATTAGAAACTGCTTTTTTGTTGCTAGATCTAAATACAACAGCAGGAATTGTATTTTGGGGCAGGGTGTGTGTGGCAGTAGCAGCAAATGTTCTAACCTGCCAGCAAAGCAAGTAATTGGAAAACTTAAGAGGGCACGTCATAAGATACTTTCTGGACTTCAGAGAGGTGATGGTATGATCTGTTGGATATAATTTTTAAGTTCCAGATTACCTAGAATTGGGCATAAACTTTGTTTATACTTGATTTAAATCTTATTGGCCTTATCTTTTTTTTTTTAATTGAGGAGAGACGATGGGAGTTCTTATGCTATTTTAGATTGGTCTTTGAAAACTTATTTTTGTGTCCACAATTTGTGATGGTGTTCAGAGAATGGTATGAGATAAGCAGTAGGCTAATTCTCACAATTGGGCTCTTCCACTGTCAATCAGCATTGATTTTGGTACTCCTGGTATTGTGTATGAGAGTCCTCGATTGGGCTAATGTGCTGCTTCAGCTGACTCTGAAGGAAGTCTTAAACCCTGAAACAAAATGTGAATATTTGTTCCAAAGCTCGATTGTCAAAGGTGTGCAATTCAAAACCTGATCAAATACTCACTTTGTTCTTTTCTTTCAGCAGGTGCAAGGTAGACAACATATCTTGAATTACTAAAAATGCTGGTTGCGTCAGAGTAATGTCAAAGTGCTTACAGTGCAGGTAGTGATATATAGAACCTACTGCAGTGAAGGCACTTGTAGCATTATGTTGACAACCGCCTCAGGAGATCTTGCAGGACTTCAGAGATTGGAAAGGTACAGTGTGGTGGTGTCAAGTGCTTTTTGTACTAAGGTGCATCTAGTGCAGATAGTGAAGTAGATTAGCATCTACTGCCCTAAGTGCTCCTTCTGGCATAAGAAGTTATGTCTTCATCCAGTCACTCAGGTTAAGACTGTAGATGTTCCAGTAGTTTTCTGCTTTGCAGTCTTCTGTTAGTTTTGCATAGTTGCACTACAAGAAGAGTGTAGTTGTGCAAATCTATGCAAAACTGATGGTGGCCTGTTATAATCTACATCAAGGAGTTTGAATGCTTTCTGCTGGTTATGGGATATTTTGTGGCCTTCCTCGTTTTAACAGCGGTCTAGTGAATGACAGCTCTTGTAGCACTAAAGTGCTTATAGTGCAGGTAGTGTTCACTAATCTACTGCATTATAAGCACTTAAAGTACTGCTAGCTGTAGAGCTACATGTTCAGCATGCCTTACAATTTATTTGTTGTTTAATTGAACACTGTTCTCTGGTTAGTTTTGCAGGTTTGCATCCAGCTGTATGATACTCTGCTGTGCAAATCCATGCAAAACTGACTGTGGCAGTGACAAGTCAGTCAGTGAGTGTGGAAAAATTGTACCCCTTTCTACACAGGTTGGGATCAGTTGCAATGCTGTGTGTGTCTGTGGTATTGCACTTGTCCCGGCCTGTTGAGGTTGGTGGGGATAGAGGCTGAAACACCTTCGTAGCTTTAAGGAATTTGTCCTTCACTGATCCAGGAGACTTAAGATATTTTTTTTTAGTTTCCTCTTGAAAAAATGTCATGTAACTTTTTATGTAACTAGACTTTCATTTTCTGTATTTGGCTTCTTACTTGTATGTACTGGATTTGTTGCTGACAATATGTATTTACTGAAATCCTTGAGTGTGGATTTTTATTTTTAAGGCTATTATTAGCTTTCTATTAAACCGAGGTGGATACTTGTATACAGTTTCTTCATGAATTTGTTTAGAAAAATGGATTTGGGGATATCAGAAAATGTAGATGAAAGTTTTAACTTGTTCAGTGTAAGCCTGCTTCTCAAATCAAATTACATGAAGAATTTGGCAGCTTTTTTTGGTAGTCCTTTTTATTATATTGAAACTCTGTGTATGTTCTAATTGGTATTAGAGCACATCTTATAGCCTTAGTTCTTCTGTCCAGAATTTCTCAAATTTGAGAGTAATAAATTTAGAGGCAGAGCCTTAATCATTCCTTAGCTATGGAATCTTTAATGCTAGTTAGGTGTCCACTTCTTGTGGACATTCGTGGTGAATGTAACAGTGGTCAACTTCTAACCTTTGGAGTGAATTTTACTTAGCATGTTACGCATAGCAATGAAATAAAACATCTCTTCAGCTACCTGAAGAACTTAACCTGTGGGGGAACTCATCTGTGTAACTGCTTCAAAGAAGCTGAGGTTGGTTGGGGAAGACGTGATAACTGGGCTCTGTGAGGAAGTGTCAATGTAAAATCCGCAAGTGGAGCATTCAACACACCTTGTTTTTTGAATAAGCTGCGTGTTAGTAAACTACACTTGTAGCTCAAACATTAATGGGTTTATTTCCTAAAACAGGCTTCCAGAGGACTAATACTGTAAATTCAGAATACTCTGGTTGTGACTTACAGCCGCCAGACTATATAGTACTCTAAAGTACCTTTGTTTAGGAAAATTACAAATATTTGGGTCAGTGCTGCCCTTGCTGTTCTTACTTTGAATTTAAACAGCATGCTAAGCCAAATGGGTTGTTGTTCCTAAGAGTGTTGAACACTTTTTCAGAGTCAGTCAATGTGTATGGCAGTGCTTCCTTGAAACGTTGCTCTGTCCTCCAGCAAGATGTTGAAAATTCTTAGATGGGTTTGGCATCTTTTAAGTTTCTTTCTGAAGTAGCCAAGCCAACTTAGGCTATTACTGTGTGCTACTCAATTTCTGCCCCTTTTTCTGTCCCTATTTCTTATGAACGTATTGCTCAGACAGGTTTCTTAACCAAAATGTTCTTTTCCCAAGCTTAAGATTTTCTTTTTAGTCTTGCTGATTAGAGGAAGCTTGTGTCAGTGAAGTCAGCAGATGAAGACGCATGTCTCATCCCGATTTCTGTATGATAAACCTGCCATCACTAGCAGATTACTGCAGAAACTTAACTCCTTTTTGAGTGTAAAAGCAATATTCTTAAAAATTGAAATGCAGGAAGCGTTTCAATATGTGATCATGTTTATATCTGCCATGGAAGCATCACTGCTTGAAGATGTATATTACAGGTAGACAATGAAGCTTGTAAAACTGAGTGCTGGCAAGCAGTTTTTATGCCCATGGAGCCTTAAATTGCCCATCAAGTATGTTGGAGTGTACCTAGTTCTAATACTTTTTGTGTGAAAATGAGCTATGCAACGTTTGTTAGTGTTTCCATCATTTAATCTTTTAATTGCCTGGACTCCAAAAAATACTTTCACATGGTGCAAGTCTGTAAGGAATAATTTTGTAACTGTCATACAGCATTTTAAAGATGTGGTAAGCTATGCTTTAGTCAAGGGGCAATTACAACAATGCCTATGTAAACTGTATTATCGGTCTTATTTGCATGTGTTCAATACACTTTTGGCTTATTATATAACCCATGTTATCAGAAGTTTCAAGCTAATCACGCGTGCTCTTTTTTGAAAATACATGTAATAGTTTTATACTCTGTTACAACTCATTCTAATGTATCAGTAGCTTTCTCATGGGTAATAAGTGAATATAGTCTTGCCTTGTGCATCGTTCTGTGTAAATTTTTTTTTTTTGTATAGTCACTCGAGTGTCTCCTAAGAAGTGATCGTTAATCCTGTGTATGTTAGTTTCAGTGTAGCTGAGACATTGAACTCTAATTGACAGGAGACTGTAGGGAGAGAAGGAATGCTGCTAAGTTCAGCTGATTTTACTGAAATAAGTTGAGCCTTGTCACTGATACTTCTGTAGAAGGTTGACTGGAGTGGTTAGGTAGCTAATACAAGTGCCAGTTTAAAACTCCTGCAGAAATACCAAGAAACATTTTCTGTAGATGTGTTCAGCTGAGTCTATTAAGACACTGTCATGTGGGCGAGAAGCTTATTTCTTTCTGCTGGGATTGGTACAGGTGATAATTTTTCAAGTTAACTCCTGCTATGAATTAGTCTCAGCCATATGAACTTCTGTGAGCTTCGCATTAATAAAGATAAGCCATCACAGATTTTTAGGAATTTTTTAAAAAATGGTTTTTAATGTGTATTATGCAGGAAGAACATAACTTGGTCTGTCTTTCTAAACAAAAAGCAAGAAATTCCAAGCAGTATTAATACTTGCCTGAAGTTCTAGTATAGCACAGTTAGCCTTATAAGGAAAACCTTGTCTGTTAACCATAGAAAACTTTTCTCTGTACACTCTCAGTATCTGAAAGCATGCTGGGAAATTAAGCAGTTGTTTTTCACTAATTTGTCACTGGATGATACTGAAAAACCCGCTCAGTTCTTTAGAATTGACTTTCTTGTGTTGACTTGAGAATATCAAAGCAACTAGTGAGATGACTGTCAAGAGCAGACATTTTGAGTAATAGCTACTTCATAGGCATTAAATGAACATGGGACTAGAAGGGGACATCCCCTGCTGTGGTGGCACAGACTTGTATGTCAGCTATGCAGGAAAGGTACTATTATGAGAAAATGCAACACTCCATGTTCTGCTTTTCACCAATTCTCATCTTTAAAGTACATCACTTGTATTTGTTTTGTTCATAAGTGGTCTTGTCTACGAAGTCTTACTTAAAGACCCGCAGCTTTCTTCAAATCTGGGTCTTTTTCCACACCACCTTTCTCCTCCCTAATCCCCCCTTCACTAGACTAGAATTCATTCCCTGAAGCGACCTTCTCTCTAAATGTTAGATTTTTAGTAGCTTCGAATGAATAGGCAAATGGCATTCAGTATATAAGACACAGAAATGTCATGGAGACAGGAGATAAAGCAAATCATAAAACAGCGGACTGCGTTACGTTGTGACTCTTCATCATAGCCTTGCTATGAAATCTACAGTTATGTTCTCAAAGAGTGTTCGTTTCTGGTCATTTGCTTTCCTGTTCACCTTTTTGGATGTCTAAATGAGAAGATACTGGGGGGGAGATAAAAATGTGATGTTAGGATTCTTCTCCACTCCATGTAGTACATTAGTACTATTCCTGATGGATTATCTGCTGTGCTGGTGTCTTTTACAACTGTATAGCAGTGTTAACAAGCATCTGTCTTCCCTCAGTTGATATGGTCAGCAGCAGAGTTGAGACTGATACCTGTTAACATGCTGAATGAGAATTGTCAGTCTGGAGTCGTTGAGACTGAACACGTGTTCCCACCCTGGCATCATTGCACGCTACCAGTTTTGAAGCTTCCCGTTTTGGAACATAGTTTGAAACAAACAGAGGGCAAACAAAAAATGTTGCATATGGTGAGTGCAGTTAGGTTTTTAACAGGATTTAATACAAGGCTGTTACTTATTACAGCCAGTAGGATTCCTGGCTGGAGGGGAGCTGACTAGTGGCCCTGTACATAGAGACTGAGAGTTGTAAAATGGATCTTCTCTTGTTATTCTAAGAAAAAAAACCCAAAACAACACAAAAAAAAAAAACCCAAAAAACTCACAACATAGCATTTAATTTTTACTGTTAAATAAAACTTGATTTTGCATAGTTTCCCAAACTGATTTAATGAATAAACAATTCTGTGGATTCAGTCTCATTTCAGGCTCACCTGTTTGAGGTTTTTTTTGTTTGTTTCTTGGGGAGGGGTGTTGTGTTTTTTTTTTCATTACATTTAACTCAGTAGGGTGATATGACACAGAAGTAATTCCAGCCCAAGTGTCCAGATACAGAATGCTTGGTATTCAGCTGACTTTAGGCTTCTTATGAACTGGATCAGGTTCTTTAAATGCACAGCAAACAGTACAGACAAAGCTGTACATGCAAATAGCTGTAATTTGGGTAGCCTTAGATGTCTTTTTGTGACTTTAGGAGATTAACTACTTCAGTTCATCACTAGAAGGACTGATTCTTTCAAGCATCACAAATTGTAGCAGGTTTAGGCACCCACTACAGCTGAGGGAAGGAATCTCCCTAGTTAATATTTGAAAACAAAAATTATAATTCTTAATGGCTCTTATGTGTGCCCAGCATGCGTTGTGTGGAACAGCCTTTTTACACAAGTTTGGTGAAGAGAGCTAGCTGAGACTATTTTAACTGAAGAAATGTGTATATTGGTGATGGGTGTTCTGTGAGTATATGGAATTCAGACCATGGTTTTGATTACTGTCAGCTGGGCTTACTGATTGATGCTAGCTATTAACGTATAGTCTGAACTCCTAATGGAGCGATGTTTGAAAAGACAGTAGTCTGTGACATGTGCCTGGGTGCTAATCTTTGTATATTGTAGTCACTGGAAAATATGTCTGCTTGTGTGAGTTTGCCTGAAGAGATGTGTGTTTCGGGGAATCTGACCTGCAGATAGGTATGTTCCACTTGCAGTAGAAATATGTGGGCCTGTTTCCTGCTGGAAAAAGTGTGATGTTCCCTGGGAGATGGGAGGCAATCAAGGATGCAATTAACAGTAGGGAAGATGAAAACAAGATGGATGGGAAAAGAAATAGTAGAAAGCTCAGTTAAGGCAGGAGACTAGTATAACTTGGGTTACTTAATCTGTATTTTCTATGCCTTGTACACTGCTGTGACTGACAAGAATGTTAGAGCAACTGTCCTGCTGTGGGGCATGTCAGCAGTTTGGATAGAAATGGTCTGGATTTTAACAATGGATAAGGCATTGTACAACAATAAGAAATCCTTTGGGTGACATGTTATAGAATGTTTAAAAGATTCCAGATACCCACATATTTGCAGTGTGTTTATGGCAGTGCTTTTTTCTGCTATAGAACAAATTAACTAGTTCCTGCTTAGTGTACTTGATGCAGAAGGAAAGCTACTGTTACTATAACTGACACTTTTCTAGGCATTTCTCTAGTTCTTTAACTATCCTCTCTGCAGAGATATAAAATATGAGCACTTAGGAAGTATTGAGTCACTAGGTAGTTGTTTTGATATGTATGTATCTTTTTTCTTTCTCTTTTTTTTCCCACGCCATGCTACTTTGGCAAAGGCCCATGTTTTGTTTGGGAAATCTACCTTAACTCCGTCTTTTCTGAATATTACTGTAATACTTGGAAAGCTTGTAAATACTTTGAAATAGAAAATCTATGTGTTAAGCCTACAGAGGTTTACAGGGTTTGGTGTCTTTTTTTTTTTTTCTGGTTGTTTTCCAAAGACCAAAAAATGCTGTGTCTTGTGAGATGTGAGAGGCTTCTTTTAAGTATCTTATTTTCTACAGTCAGATTCTAGAAATTGGCACTACTAAGTGGCTGATCAGATTTTTTTCTTATTATTCAGTAAAAACAGTGAAAATAAAAGTTACATAATGAAACAAGAATGACTTAAGGACAACTTTCTTAACTGTGTAAGAGTGTTGGTGTGTGTGGTAAACTCTGCTAATGCATTTTCAATTTAGGTAAAAATTCCTTCTCATCTAGCAAAAGCTTTTGAAAAACATGCTGATTGAACAGTAATTGATACCTAGATTTTATGATTGGAAGTTACTATGTATGTGGTGGAGCTGTGTGATTGCACTATGTTAAATAGTTCTGGATATGACGTATAATGAGTGAGATGCAACAGTTCTGGGATGTAGTTTTTCATTTGCATCAATATTGTCAGATGAAGCATACGTATGAGTATGCAAGTCATGAGTACGTACATATCTACGCCTATGAAAACAACTGTTCCACTGCAAGTCATGAATCTCTTTGAAATTACATTATGCTTGTGTTCTCAAGGTCTGTGGCAGTAAATAGTGTTTCTTAGCATTTTGTGTTAAGTGCCCTGTTTTAGCCATCGCACAGAAATTCTGCAAGCCCCTGTTCCAGTATGGTATTGCACAGGATGGTTAACTTTCACGAACAGATTTTGCCCTCTGAACTGTTCAGTTCATAACTGGGTTCCAGCCTGAAGGTCATACAGTTGATTTTTAACATTCTTCCGTACGTCACCAAATACGTGCTTCTTGTATTTGTCAGCATCTTCTAGTAGAGATTTAGCCCTGATCTTGCGGTAACAGATAGCTAATGTTTCTAAAAGTGTTGGATTGGATTTCTGTGCAGGTGAGTGTGCTCTGAGAACTGGTTAGGTGTCAGAAAGCCCGAATATGCTTACTGACATAATTGCAAGAATGAATGTAGAGTATTTTGGAGTTGTCATGATTAACAAACATACCAGAGGTGTTTTGGAGTATTTTCAACAGTTGGCCTGTAAGCTTGGAACACCTCTGACTTTGTGGCAAACTGGGACTAGAGATGTAAACAACAAAAAAAAAAAAAAAGTTGACTCTTAATTTTGCCTCGGTCTCTGTGCTTTAATATCTGGATGCCTGGGGGAGTAGTCAGGGAAGTAGTTCTTTCCTGTTCTCCCCATTCACCTGTCTCCATTTGCAGAAAACTCAGTGATCACAGGTGAAATCAAATGGTTGAATTGTGAATAGATCCTAGTAGGCAGCATTTGAGAGGCTGCTTTAGCAGGCTAGTGAAAGCAGGTTTTGCTCAGAGAGATGGCATGAGCAATCTGTAATACGGGTTATCCACGGAGATCAGTGCAAACAAAAGTGAGCATGTTCTTTGTCTGGCCAGGTCTGAGTCAGCTCCTGTTTGAAGCGATATTCTGAATTAGGATGTTTCTTTTTACCTTTATTTCCTAGCAACTCACGTCTAAGGATTGTACCGATCACTTTGACAACAGATGCTCACTTGTTGGTATCTACTATTCAGGTTATTTTTGTCCCTTTTTAAGGTTTGTTTATTAAATTCAGCCAATAATTAAACACCCAGTCGGTAGACAGATGCAGTTATACATGGATTCAAATATGTACTGCACTTGGAATTTGGAGGAGAAAAATACATTTATTCATATCATATTTCTGTGACTAAAGCATTTCTAAACATGAGGGGAGGTTGAGACGGTTGGAGGTTAAAACTTAGGGCTAGAGTAGGGGAAGAAAGGGGGGGGGGAATATTTACTGGAAGAGAACCCTTTATGTTGGAGGCTAGAATGACGCTTTCTCCAAGAAAATGTCGAGGCAGACTGTGCTTGGAGTGATAAGCAGTGTTTTGCCACTTTGAGTTTAGAATATGGCAACGGTTGTTTATGTTGCAAACCTAGTTTCATTAAAAGAGAGTGAAATCCATTTTTGTGCTCTTGTTCGTTTTTTGTTGGGGTTGTTTTAGGTTTTGGTTTTGGTTTTTTTTTTCCAGAGAAGTGAGAGAGGTGAAAAAAGCCTGCAGAGCTTTGCCTGCTGGACTAGTGGACTCTTCTCAATTCATACTAATCGTATCTTAACATGGCTATTGAGTGTGCTTAACAGTATTTTGACTTTCTAAGGTATCCCATTCTCCTGTGGTGATGTATTCTACATAGGGAGGCTTAGTGGTTTTGGATTTTTTTAGGGGGTAGTGGTTTTTTGGCACTTAGGAGGAGGAAATACGGGAATGCTACAGTTTTGAACTGTTCCGTGAAGAGGGTAAGTGAAGAGTTCCCCTTCCTTGTCACATGGGTTGTTTGTAGTTTCTTGGATACTGATAATCCTTATAGGTCGCTTCTTCAAATCGGTGTTCTTCAAAATTTTTTTCACAAAAGTAAAAAAACTTTTGTCTTTATAATTTTTCACTGTGAGAATGAAGAGTAGTGGTTAAAAAGGACTCACAGCCTTGGAGAATCCATTCTGTACTATTTTGTGATGGTGTGTTCTAAGACCATCCTCTATTCCAGCTGAAGCTGGTTGTACTCTTGTATTAATACTACTTTCTCGATCTCCCCAGATGGTAAAGTTTTTGCCTGGCAGCGTAGCCTAGTGTATTGAAAAGTAAGCCTTCTTACACTAATTGGGTTACTTTCATGTAGCAATTGTCAAAATAGCATGCCTGGACACAACCTGGAATCTGAGCTCTACCCTTCATCTGCTGGTATAATTCCCACTCGAACTCAAGCGGCAGCACTGGCCTTGACAGACGTACTTCGTGCTCTGACATGCGAATGGTTACCTGGGGAAATAATTTGTTGGTGGGAACTGTGAACAGCACTGTGTATACTGAGGCATTCAGTATTGACAGGTGGGTAAATGGTGTTTGTATCCTGGAGCCACATTCAGGTATTTGCAACCACATGGAGTTACACTTGAAAATGACTTGGTCCATCTATGCCTATGTGTAGTTCCACTTGGTAAGTGCTTCTCTAGTACTAAATTAGAGTTCCGTCTAAAATGTGTATTGATTTGTAGGCCTGTTCCCCTTTGGGGATAGAGAAACTATAGTATGTTGGGGATCACCTACTTCTAGAAATCTGCAGATTTCTAGGACATTTAAATTAGGTTAGACTCCGCCTTACATTCTTTTATAAGAAGCATGGGGAGCCAACAAGAATGTAAGCATATTCTTAAAGGCATTGCAGAAAAAGAAAAAGGAACTGTCTAGCATTCAAGAAAAATTTAAGGGATGTGCTTTTTTCATAAAACATGGGCTACATATTTCAGAGTTCTGCTAGTGATAAACTGAGACTTCCCTCATAGCCTGAAGGAGCTCGGAAAGTTTGACCCTTCCCTCTCCTTCATAAAAGTTAACTGCAAGGGAACCTTTGCCAAATAATCTAAACAACAAATGGGTAAAAAGTCTGTTTCCTAGTGGTCCTCTAGAGAGTTCTGATAAAGCACCATGGAACAAAACCTAGATCAAAGTTGTACAAAAATGTGCATTTGTATTTCTTCCTTGTCTGCTGAGACATAGGGAGAGAAGGAAGTAACTGAGGGCTAGATGCTGTAGGGGGGCTACAGAAGTAGTGTTAAGGCTACTTTAATAGTCTTAGCCAGAGACTCCGAGCAGAGACACTTTTTTGGGGAGTGGGGAGGGGGAGGAGGAAACGGGGGAAAGTAAGGTCCCTCCTTGGTAAAGACTAGATTTTGTTTGCTTATAGCCAGTCACCTTAACATGCTGAAAGGAGAAAAGCTATAAAAGTTAAGTGAAATTAAGCTGAGAATTAAAATATCTGTACTTTGTCCCTTCTCAGGTTTGTGGTTTGTTGTTTGGTTGGTTGTTTTGGGTTTTTTTTTATATTGGCCTCAGGCAATGAGCTAACAGTGAGAAACCTGTTAAGCTTTCCTTTGTGCTCAAAACAGAAAACTCCGATCAATCACCCTTACCTCCACTGTTTTAACAGCTTTTGTTGTGGCTTCCACCAGATGGTACTCCCAGACCACAATTCTGGATTAAGACAAGGTGCCGCTAAGGCAGAAGCATTCCTTGGGATTAAGTGGTCCTTGCTGTTGTGATGAGACCAGCCCCATGCTTGGAACTGTGACCTTTCAAAGTCTCCTGTTTACCCAAGTTATCTTGAATTTCTTGTTTACGGGTTTCCAGTTTTGGCCTGACATCCAAGTTCACTGGTATTCAGAGAAATAAAGGGAGCACTTCAATATTCAGGACTTGAGGTGGCGTGCAGTGTGCTCAAGATACCAGAGTGCCACTTCCATAGGGCAGCAACACCACCTTGTGTTTGACTGGCAAGGCAGGGCATGTGCGGCATTCTTTCATGTGGTAGCTGCAACCTGTGGAACCGGTGCATTAATCAGTAGTTGAATCTCTCATGTGATTTGAACACCTTGTCAGAGCCACAGTTAGCTGCTTCACTCTTCTGTTCACTAATGAGGGATATATCTCTGTTTTACTCACTGGGAACATCCTCATCTATTGGCTTTTTATGGCCCTAACAAAATTGGAACTTCCCTGGTGTCTGGGTCTCTGGTGTGCTCCCAATTTATAGTTGGGAAGTTTGTGCATACCTTATTCTGAGATTCTCATGAATGGTAAAGATATAGGCATTGATAATCCTGATTGACGTTGTTGGTCTGTTCTAGTATCAGGGTTACGTTTGCCTTTTGCTAAGGGTTCTCAGGCTCCTTTTCTTAGATCTGACAACAAGTCCAAAAGTGCAGCATTTGTACCAATCTTCCTTGACTTTATGTTTAAAAGTTTTCCAGTCCATTGTGATGCTAATGTAAAAGGAGACTTTCTGCCTAAAATACCAGAATATTAAGCAT
Organism: Anarhynchus alexandrinus; assembly: GCA_008711295.1. Taxonomy (NCBI): domain Eukaryota; kingdom Metazoa; phylum Chordata; class Aves; order Charadriiformes; family Charadriidae; genus Anarhynchus; species Anarhynchus alexandrinus. The sequence continues at coordinate 259,423 of VUYV01000541.1, forward strand.
GCTTCTTGGGCAAATGTGGAGGGAGTACTAAGGACCAGGACTTTTTTTGTGTGCAAGTGCAATGCAATGTTGTAGCACTGTCTTAACAATAAAAGTGAGTTACAGGGGAAGGAAAAAAAAAAAGGGGGGGGGGAGAACTTGGAGGGAACGTGTTAAGCAGGGGGGTGTAGATAAAGAGGAGTACCTGTCGCATTTGTTATTTTGAACAACCTCTAGCACAATGTACATCAGGTCTTCAGACCTAGAAGTGGTGCTCAGATTCCTTCATTTAGGCAGCCTAATAAACGGGTAAAATCACAACTGACTGGTGGCTGTCTAACATGTTGCTTTCAACCTGAGTGCCTTTGGAGCTTCCAGTCTTCCCAACTAACATGTCCAGGGATACTAGAAATTGAATTCAGAGATACTTAGCTGTGATCTCACAGATTAAACACTAGGACTTTGACAAAACAGATGCTTTTTTGATATATAGTTCCAAAACCACTCTCTGATCCATGAAAATGAACCTAAGATGTGAATATCATTTGTTGTAATACACCTACTTTCATTGAATGAAACTCATTACTTCTAAGCTGATCAATCCTTTTGATGAAATGTTTGATAGATAGCTTGTACTTTACAGCTGCCAAATCGTCACATTCCAATCGTAGGTTGTCCAGTACTTTGAGCAGGTGGTTTTCTGTTCGTATATAGAACTTGCACAACAATACAAGTAACAGGAGTCAAGGTTGGAGACTGGAAGGTCCTTTATCCACTGTATGGAGGTGGGACTGTTTAATTTTTTTGTGAAAGTATCTCTTACCCATAGGTTGTGACTTTAGGATTATAGGATTGAGGTTGAAAGGTGTATGTAGAGAATCTTCTTTCTGACTCACTGCTGTGTTTGTGGGGTTTTTTTTTGTTTGTTTGTTTTGAAGATGCTGGGAATCCCATACTTCAAATACAACTTTGGAAGTTCACCTTCGGTTGGCTTGAAGTAAAGTAAATTACTGGGCCTAAGCACCGATAACATTTCATACTACCCTTTTTGTTCTTATACCACAACCATGTTTCTCTTAAGTTAAAATTTGTCATTGCAAGAAGTGCTAATGGTGTTTCCCTTACCTATAGCTATCTATCCTACTTCATGTATAGATAATTAGTAGCCTTTTATAGTGTTGCTTAAAATCTTAGTTTAAACTTGCTGTATGTTAGTCAGAATTTTAATAAATACTGTGGATTCCAGAGAACGTTTTGGGGAGGCATTTAGTAAACCTACATATATTTGCAGTTTCTGTGATTATTAAATTTCTCTAATTTCCCTTGACTAGCCTTTCCCTGCGCATATGAGGTCAAAAAATAATTAATGACATTACATCTTTGTCCTTGAGGAGCCTGAGAAATGTTATAAACAAACCAGGATCTTTCCTAGTTTCTTCAAAATTCAGGAAATGTTCTTTCTTCACAGCTGCTTCTTCTTTCCCTAGTCTACACTTTTTCTCTCTTACAATGTGTATGTGTGTCTGTATAGGTACATATACCTTCTGTGTGCATAAATATGCATATGGGGAGTGCTGCCAATATACAAAAGCTTGTATATATTTATGTCCACCCAATGTAGAGCAAAAAACAGGTTGGTTAGTAAAATGACTTTCTGCATAATACCTGCTACAAATGGTAAGGAAATGGAGAAGGAATCACTGTAGCTTGACAAAATATCAGCGTTTTATGTGTATTCTCTCATTCTCTTTGGTGGTGTCTATGGTTTCATAGAGTTCTTCCTAGAACTTTCATTAAGTTCTTCCTAGAAAACCTGTTTGGGAGTGGAAGAAGCTGTTTTTACTTGAATGCATTTTCTGATGACTGAAGTCAGGTGTGGACAGTGCAAGTGCTGAACCTGGAAGCACATAAGGTTTTCTCCTCTTTTTTGATAATCCTGAAATGTTCGAAGGGTGAGCTTTTTTTGCTTTAGCTGGATTGCAAACATCTAAAGATGCCCAAGTGTGTTTGGAGTGGTGGGGGGTGCAATTGGCCAAAATTGTGTGTGTGTGTGTGGGGGGGATATATTAAGGGATGCTTAAAGAAAGCGCGACCCGTAGTTCAGGTAGTTCTGAAGTCTCAGATGCTTGGAAGGACACCGAGTGGAATTGTTATAGTCTTTCTTAGGGATCTAATATTACAGTTGAGATACTGAATGAACAGAGCTGTAGTATGACCTTGCCACAGCCCTTATACCCTCATGGAGGAGTCGGGTTTTTTTCCTCTGTCAGGGAATTAGGTGGTCATACAATAATAGCAGAGCTAGGATGGCTTAAATATCTGAAGAAAGGTTTGTGTCATGAAGCTTCTCATATCTAATAAGATATTTCTTCTTGCTGTGCAGTCTGCCTCAGTTCTTTTTATAATAATTTTCTTAGATGCTTAAGCTATTACTTCACTTACTTTATTGACCACCTCTCTAGAACACGTGTTCCAGTGTTTGACCACCCTCTTAGTAAAGAAATGCTTCCTAATGTCCAGTCTAAACCTCCCCTGGCACAACTTTGAACTGTTCCTACGTGTCCTGTCACTGGATCCCAGAGAGAAGAGATCAGCACCTCCCTTTCCACTTCCCCACCTCAGGAAGCTGTAGAGAGCAATGAGGTTGCTCCTCAGCCTCCTTTTCTCCAAACTAGACAAGCCCGAAGTCCTTAACCGCTCCTCATAGGGCATGCCTTCCAGGCCTTTCACCAGCTTTGTTGCCCTCCTCCGGGAGGCATTCAAGGACCTTAACATCCTTCATAAATTGTGGGGCCCAGAACTGCACATGGTTTTCAAGGTGAGGCTGCACCAGTGCTGAATACAGCGGAATAATCACCTCTTTTGATGGGCTGCTGATACTGTGTTTGATGCACCCTGGGATGTGGTTTGCCTTCTTGGCTGCCAGGGCCCACTGCTGACTATAGTGAACCTGCTGTTGACAAGCACCCCCAGATCCCTTTCTTGTGGGGCTGCTCTCCAGTCACTTCTCTCCCAGTTTGTACTTGTGCCCAGAGTTACTGTCCTAGGTACAGAGTACAGCACTTGAACTTGCTAAATTTCTCGTCATTGATGATTGTCCAGTGCTCCAGTCTTATCTAGATTCTTCTGCAAGGCCTCTTGTTCCTCAGGAGAATCAACAGCACTTCCCAGTTTGGTGTGGTCAGCAAACTTGCTAATGGTGCATTCCACTCCGCTCCACAGAATGGCAGAGCTTGGAACAGCTGAGGCATTCAGCTGCCTCACCTGGGTTGGTACAGCTCAATGACAAATTTATGGTTAAAGTAAGCACTGTGACGAAATGAAATAGGGGGAATGAATACATATTTGGATTTGAAGATAAAAGTTCAAGATTAACTTCAAAAATCAAGTAAAAATACTGGCTATTGTATCGAGTTATACTTTAAGCAAAACATGTCATTTTTCTTACCAGTATGCTCTGAAGTAACTCTGTCTCCATTATGCTGATTAATTTACTAATCAAATTCCAATAAGTATTTGAAAATTATGGATATAATTGTTTGTAGTGATAAATCTGTAAAATTCTTTATAAAAGGCTTGTATAAACTTATTTTGATGAACTGGTGCAGAAGGAACCATATCTGCCGTATACCTCTAGCAGTAACTGTCTTTAATTTGAGTGTCTTAATTGAAGGGACAACTGGAAAAGCTTCTAGGGTATTAAGTTCATATCATGTCTTCAGAGGTAGCAATATAACCATTTGAGATAAATATACTGTTTTTTTCTATCAAATACAAAGTTTTCAGAATTTTAGTAGGATAAATATGATAATATTGTGTCTTAAGTAATGAAGGAAATTCAGTGGTGACAGAACTTACTTTGCACATTGTGTTTTGTATAAACTACTCTGGAATAGAAGTGAGGTAGCTGTTGCCATGTTTGAACAGTTGGTGGCTCCAATGCTTTGCAGCTGTCACTATACATAATGCCAAAACAAGTTAATTCAGTTCTAGCTGTATTGAACTAGTCAGAAATTTAAAAAGAAAATCAGAATCAGGAACTTAGTAAACAGCCAAACGCATCCAACTTGCATTTTAAGCCACTATGTAAATGCCCTTCGTAGTTCTTAAGTAAGTGTAAACTCCGCTATTCCTGTATAGCTTAAGATAAAATATAAGGGTCTCCTTTGCAAAGTGCCAGTTCAGAATCAGTAGCGATATACTTACAGGGCATTCCTGCTCCATATTGCAGGATTGTACAGACAAGACAGATGACAGCTCTCCTGACCAAAAAAAGGAGGGGGGAATAATCAAAGAATCCATTTTTGGAAGAGAGGCAGAGATGAGCAAATACTGCGTAGACAATCTTCAAACTGAGACTCACACAACTGCTTATGTACTTAAAAAGGGAAGTGCTTTTGTTGACACTTTGAAATAAAGGATTTAGTGGGCAGTGGAGTTTGATGGAGTAAGATGATAATATCTTAACAGAAGAGCAGGTGCTGATTAGCTGTCATTTTCAGTCATTGCAGGAACATTTAGTAAACACAAGACTTGAATAGGATGGGCAACTTTGTAAAAAGTGATAGTCCTAGAATTCTGGAGAAAGCCTTGGATAAACATGTAGAAATGATACTAGAAACTTCCAGTGATGTCTTCTTCCAACTTTTTAGCCCCAGAAAATATGCTTGGAGAGATAGAACATGTTTTCCATGTTCTAGGGAAAAGGAAAATAGATTTTTTTTTTCTGTTGTTGTTCACTATTGAAAAACTACAGTTTTTCTGTTTTAACTGAAATATTTGTATTTTGCTGTCCTGAACTACTATAGGCATCCTATGTTCCTGGTTTCCTTCATGCCCTGTTTCTCATCTGGATTGTATTACCATGCTTTGTTCTTGAAATTTCTGTAGCTTATGATGGGAACAGCGCTGCAGGACAAAATCATGGAGAACACAGCCTTGCAGGTACAGCTTAGCCCTCGGAATTAGAGTGAGGTAGAGAGCAGCTTGAGAAGATATAGGCAAATGAAACGTAGTGACCCAAAGTTAAACGTGGGTGCAGTCTGTGCGTAGAATTCTATTTCTGCAGAGTTGAATGTTATGTGCTGATGAAGTTCTGTTTGGGGGTGAAAAAAAGGGGAGGGGGTGTGAAAAGCCTTTGCAATGTGCAAAGAAAATTCCTTAGCACCACCCTTCATTTTTGTTTCTTTCTGTCTCCTGGAGGAGACAAAAGAACAAAAATAGCCCTGCTGATCAGAACTTGCATGTCAGTTTTGATTACTGTATAAATCATACTATCTTAGCAATGTTTCATCAAACAATATATTCTAGCAAAATGAAACAAAAAAAAAGTATCATTCCAACACCTGTCCTCACATGCTTTTTTGTTTTGCTTTTAAAATTAAGATTTTTTTTGAACTAATTTTTTTATACTAAAGTCGTCTAAGAGTTGCACTTGAAGACAAGGCTGGAATGTAGTTAGAGGTACAGTATTTACCAGAGAATTGCCTTAGCTTTTCCTCTAAGCCTATAAAACACTTTCCAAATATATTATTTGTTCTTTTTTCGCCTAGTTATTCCTAATATTTCTATTATATTAAGGTATTAAGTGTTTATAAATTCTACTGAAACCATGTAGTACTAAGATTAAACTTACATGCTTGTATTGTCCTTACTGTGCTCTGGAACAGTTAGTGGATAACAGTATGCTAACCTTTCAAAGTATTTATACACTGAAATGTCTAATTTCTTGTTCCTGGGGTGGACTTCCAAGTCACTAGTGTAATATACAGTTTCCATGAAATGTATGTCAATGCTGTTGGCAATACAGGAACACACACAATTCTAAGATCCTCATCCAGGTTATGCCTTGAGCCAAGACTGGTCAGCTCATTAACAAGCAGTTGGTTCCAGTTTGTAAAAGCTTTTGTTCCTATGTAAGGGCAAATATCGTTTCTTTGGGTGGCAGTAAGATGTGGTATGAAAATTGGTGGTGTCTAAGTATCTCCTTAAGCACCTTTTTCTTTTTTTGTTTTTTAATGGGTTGTTTCCATACACTAATTTCATTTATCTGTTTAATACAAAGTGAAAGGTAAACTTGAGGTACAGCTTCACACGTTGTTCAGGGGCAGCATAGTTCATGAAACCTTGTTGTGTGGTGGTTGTCTTTGGTATCAAAAGTAACCCAATTTCCACTTGAACCTGCTTCTGTAACTGAGGCATTTCTGATACCTCATATGTATAACACCAGAGAAATACCAATTAACAAGTTATTATGGGCAGATAGGCATTAACATCATTACACAGTGTGATTTTTATTTTTTTAAAAAATGAAATACAAGGTTGTATCGTGAATTTCATTACCAAATTCATAAAGGTTTTGTGTACTGATGGAAATAGCATCTTGCTAAATATAGAGTGATCTATAAAAAGCATGGGATGTAGTTAGGGAGGAGGTTCAACAGCCTTTCAATAGAAAGTTATGGCTGTATTTTGTGTATTTATAATGCAGAAAGAAATCAGTGCTACCATTTGAAGATGAAATAATTGATTATCTGTAGAGATCAGAGCCCAGTACTTCTTCCTTCCAGTACCCCAACTTGGTAGACAGGTTTTGCTCTCCCCCAGACCCGTTGCTACAACTACTACAGTGCATGTTGGGATAACCTCACAGACTTTATTGCATAGTCCTCTCACTTTAAAAATACGTTGCTTGCATGTTCTCCTGAGAGGTTTGGAAAGTTTGAATCTGCGTCAAGCAGACAGAGACAGCCAGTCACTCGCATCTTGAATGTGTGAATGGTATTAAAGAAAATGAGGGTGTCAGCATTCATTTTCTTTACTCATTTACATAAGATGTGACCAAATTACTGCCTTTTTGGTCTGAAAGTGAGATTTGGTAGGCATTCTTTCACTTAGTTTGTCAATTCGGGTGGGACCTAATGGTGAGGTAGGTCATCTGCTCAACACTGGCAGCATGTAGCTACTAATGATCTAAAAATAGGTGCCTGGGAGTCATTACTGATGGAAATTGAAGCCCTTACTGACTTTTAGGAGTGCCTTGGTTTGCCCTGATTTTTAAATTAATAAATTCTGGATTTAGTGCCAGTGAAGCATATCTATAACTACCTGGATTACATTGCGTGAATTGGGTACTAGGACTCAGTGGAGAAAAGTTAGGAAGAAATAGAGTTGATCCCTAAGGGTAAAACTCAGTGCAGAATTAAATTTGAGAGCTGCGGCAGGATCATTTTCAGTTCTGTTCTATGGACAATGAAGAACACACTTTGAAAAACGTGAGAGCTGAAGGAAAAAACACCAACAAGGGTTGTACCTCTCTGGGTGAAGTTTTTCGATGACGACTGAAATAACACCATGGGCAAACACAGTGCCTTCAAAATTTGCTGTTCGGGGTAGCTGCGTGTGAAGGGCTGCAGGGACACAAAGGAAGAACACGGGCACCTTTTATCTTTGAATATCAGTTTGTAAGACTGTATATGACTAGTAGAAGTGGTGTGCAACTGTAAGATGGGGTCTGGAGTTCTGAAAGATGCTATAACCTCTCTTTTACTGTCTTAGGGGAATGTTTTGAGAGGCATATTTTTTCACTTTTTTACTGTTCTAAGTAGAATGAATGTGACTCCAGCTTGTTACTTACCATGGAGCTTGTATAGGTAAGGTTCACACATAGAATTACAAGGCAAACCAGACATTTCTTAGAGTTACAGTTGTTCAGAACTTGGTGAATCAATAAAGACTACTTTGGGGGGGGGGGAGGGAGGCTCCATATTTTTGAATGTTTTGGTGTCCCTCGATCTGCTTGGAGAGAAAAAAACTAGGAAGATAAAATCTGGTATGCTATAAACACTTTATTGGTTCAGTTGCAGGAAACTGAAGCATCAAGTATGTTCTGTTCAGGTGCAAGTCATGTGGTTTATACCTCTTAGGAATAGTTCTTAATGTGTTTTAACCACCAACAAAAAAAGAGAAGGTGGGCACCAACTACAGAGTTAGAGTAAATGCTTCCCAAGTTGCAAGGGCATAAGGATTAGTAACAGAAGCTGTGAGTGATTCCATTTACTGTAGGAGTGTCTACACATGTGCATATTGGCTTACCTGCTAACTTACTAAGGTGGTGCCTGGTCCTCTTGTTGAACAAATAGTTTCTGATTGTGGAGTCTCCTGGGGCATCCTTGTCTGATGAAGTAAAAATATTGTGAATGTCAGATATGCACTAAGGGAAATGAATTCACATTTCTAGGCACAATGAAACTTGAATTTGAGTTTATAAAATGTGAACACCTGTCCTTTTGTGGCATGTAGGGAAATGAAGATGTACCCCCTTGTGTATTCTGTGTTTAGAGATGACTAAAACTGTGTTGACCTTTTGTTGATGCTTGAAAGAAGGAGGTTTAAATATCCACGCAAGTCTGGCTTTTTTTTTTTTTAATCCTGATGGTGCTAGACTGGAACTAATATCGAATATAGATTTCTTTCATATTAGGATCAGGTTGCAGAACTGTACTTCTAATTACACAACAGATTCTTTCGCTGTTACATGCTAGTATTTTGTAGAAGTTGCTGCTTTTCTTTGCAGCAGTCTACTCTACGGGGCATTCCCTCTTAAGTGTTCTTTCTGGTAATGTCTTAATTGTACAGGTCTGAGTTAACTATCCTGCAAGTAAGACAAGTGATATTAATGAAAAGAAAACGACATTAAGAATGTTCACCCTAGCATATCTGAGGAAGTCTCCATGGAAACAGTGTACCTAGCAGTAAGGCAAAGTACTTTTCAAAGTAAATGGCTGACTGCTGAGCTATGCTTGAAGTATAAATTATTAAATAAATAAAACCTTTGTGAAAATATATGTGCAATTACACTCTCAATACAGTACTCCAAAGTGAATGCTTGAACTTAGAATTACTGTAAAGAACTGAAGCTCTTTCAGTGCAGGCGGGATGCAATGTCTACATTTTTGAAACCTTTTCCCTTTCCCTTAAGGGAAAGCTTTGAGCAATGTAACTTGGTGGGCAGGGAGGGGACCCTTCCCCTGCCCAGGGAAGGGGTGTGTGTGCATGGTATGAGTAGTTAACACTTCGCAGGTCTGCCAGTGGTTTTTTTTGGCAGACAGTGGTTTGCTGATTTCACAGGGAATATGAAGATGTGAGGAGTTCCACAGAGGTAGGGAACTGGGATGCTAGGGCCATAATGCACTGGGGGAAGCAGCAATTGAAGTTTAGATTGGAATACAGAATAATAGTAGAATAGCATTTTGGGTTTGCACTTGGGGATGGGAGTAGGCAATGCTGATGGCCTATGATTCTCCTTTGTGGCCTGCAACTACTTCCCCAGTGTGCTGTCTCCCATTTGTCCCTACCTGTAATCTCAGCTGACAGTTCTTTGTAATTGCAAGCATGAAACAAAACACTGCTTTCTCATTAAGATTTCATAAAGATTTTCAGTTTAATAATTCATTTTTATTAAAAGAAAAAAAAATGCTCTGAGAATTTATCTCCAAATACAGGTCAAACTTTTGTAATACTGATACCAGCTTTTCAGCATCACTGTTAATGGACCCTTAGATGAGTTAAACTTAAGAGTTGTGTGTGAAGTTTTACTGGCCTCACTGTGAGTTTATGGGGTCATTGATAACCAAGTGTTGTAGTGTTATGAATCCAAATGCTGTGTAGCTTTTAGTCCTAGTTTACTACCTTAATTATGTCAACCTAAAGTTTGAGGACTTTTTTTTACTTACGGAATGGTTCTGTGTACCTGAAGAAAAAGTTGGTGGTTTGTTTGTTTTTGTTTTTTTTTTTTTTTTCCCCCTTCTCTGTTGCTGTAACTTCAGGGAGCTCCATTTGAGTGCTAGAATCCCAGCTCTGTTCAAAGCTGTGTGAAAAGCAAAAGGATAGTATCAGAGCCAAGCATTTACAGAGAGCATGTATTAGACCAGAAATAGATGGGTGAATTTGCCACTGGGATATGATGTGGACATGCTAGTCAACATAACAGTCCATGTTCTTAATGAAAAACTTCCTTAATTGCTTTGATACATACTGCTGGTTACAGGACTCCAACTGGACTCTGCGCTGCTGAGGGAGGGCAGATACGCCACCAAGGGCACATGCAGCTTTGATCACAAAAAGAGACAAGTCTGTAGCCAATGTCAGTGTTCTCTCAACAAATGCATAGATATATACATTCTTGTGTTAAAATGAGAAGTCACTTTTTTCTGAATATGGTTGCAGGAATGCAGACACCTTTTCCAGAAGATTTGGTTCGTGAAACTTGTTAGCTAAAATACACATTTTAACACTAAAATCAGGGAAGCTTTGAATCATAAAACCTGCAAGAAAATTAAATTCAGTCTCATAATTAAGTCAAAGTTAATTATTTCTTTCACAGTCCCTATGCTAAAATTATTAAAAAAAAAACAAAACAACCAAACCAAAACCCCCAGCAAACAAACAACACACCACCACCACCATCTTTTGGACTAAACTGGAATCTTCCTCATCTTGAAAGAGCTAGTTAAAACATGTATAGTTGATTTCTTACTGAAAAGCTCCCTTTTCTCTTAGCCTGTAGAACTGGAGGATAGAAGTTTCTCTGAATTGCTACTAGTGGAAGACAGGAAGAAGTGCCGATTCAATTTAAAGCCATGGGGTTCTAGAATTTTTCCAACATCATCTATTGCTGTTGGCGAACTTCTGTGTGGTTGTGAAGTAAACAAGACAGATTTATTTTTTTAAGTAGTAATACTTGTCTGTATTTCTTAGCCTGCAAAATATTTTCCCTGTCTCCTAATACTTTATTTTCATATATTTGTTGTGAGTGCTGCATGTCTTGTATTAGGTGTTGAGGTTGGCATTTCATGATTCCCAGAACTTTCTCTACCATCTTCAAGCTGCTGAATAAGATCCTACATTTTCCGGCTCCTGTATTCAGATTGTTTTCCCCAGCAATATTTTTTAATATTTAAGAATAAGCATTCTATTTAAGAAAGAGTGTTTTGCTGACTGACAAGGGATTTGCTGCCTATTACCAGCTTCCACACAAGGTATTAGATTTTTATATCTATTTTTTTAATGTAAAACAAATCTTTTTATTTGGAGTTGCTGTTCTGTTTTCCCCTCTTTTTCCTCACGAAGGGCATAAAATGCCTTTTGCTGTAATTTGCTTTATCAAAAAGATTGTAACCTGTCATCTGTATTCACTCTTTATACATCAACAGTGTAAGAACAGTAGGACAAGTTGTTGTAAAGGACACTTCATATAATGTATGTTGGAATTTGCTGACAGAAGGAAGTTGCCAAGTTCAGGACTACAGATGATTCAAAAAAGGGAAATACTAGTCCTCTGCTTTTTACGTACTAAGTTGTCACTTAGTAGACAATAATGTTAATGTAATGCAGTTCTTCTGTTGCTTTGCTCAGCAGAGAAATGGTTGATCTCTAGTGCGAGCTTTAATAACTTATGTGTCAATTTGTTACCCATATGCCAATGGATACATAGAATAATTCATACTTAGACTTTTTTTTTTTGTCTTGTGTCGAAATTGCTGCCACAGGTAAAAGATTTATTTTAGGGTGAAAGCTGGGATAGAGTAATGCTGTACAGTGCTGAGTGACCACCACCAGCTTCAAAACGGACTAAGAACAATTTCCAGCTATAAGGGGTAAAGTGTAACATTTAAATTTGTGCGTGGAGGGGATTCTTAAATCTGGCATCAAGGAAGCTATTTAAAAGTTAACCTGATTAGTCCCAGCTGCTTCCTTGGCTGCTCTGACAGGTACCACTGGACTCTGGCTTGTAGACACGAGAGGATTTTGTAAACTGGTCCTTTGTCACTTTTGCCTAAGAAAACTGAAATTTTTGAAGACATCTTGAAGATAGCTGAATTCTTGGAGATTTTTGTCAGAAAAGCGAAAGTTTGGCATTTGAAGCCAAAGTGAATTGTGTATGTTACTGCCAGTTTCTAAGCCTACTGTGAATAGTTCCCAAAACCACTACAAATTATTTTAAGTCTCTTTTCTTTTTCTGGGTGCTTTTTGGGGTTTATTGCTTACATAGCAAGACGTCGCTTCTTTTCCCTGCAGGTTTCTCCTCCCCACCCCGCACTCCCACGACCCGGGGTCTACGGAGGGGGTCTCCTCCCCCATCCCACCTCCCCCTCCTCCCCCCCAACCTCCAAGCCCCGACGGGGCGGCGTGAAGGCACCGCCACACGGGCGGTGGGCAGCGCCCTCCCGCTGCCGCCCCNGCCGGCGGGCCATGGGGGGGAAGAGTCTCCGCCTCGGCGTCCTCATCCTCGGCGCCCTGCTCCTGGCCGCCGCCGCCTCGGGGGGTGCGGAGCCGCCGCCGAGCTGCGAGGGCGTCCGGAAAGTTTTCCAGCTGCGGCAGCTCGGCTCCCTCAGAGGCATCCCGGAGTCCCCGCGGGCAGGTAAAGGGAAAACCCGCCGAGGGCAGACTGCGGAAGGGCGCAAGGGGCGGCGGGGGCCGGGGGCTGCTCTGCTTGGGTGCGGGGACGGCGGGTTTGAATTTGGTGCCGCCGGCGGTGATGAGCGGGTGGGTGGTGCCGGCGGCGGGTCTCGCCGGTGCTCGCCCGCTCCAGCTGCGGCACCGCTGGGCACCTCCGGTCACCCCCCGCCCGCGTCCGTGCGCCCCGGGTTGGAGGGGAGGAGGTGGGGTGCGGGACGTCCTGCCTCCGCGGCTACATCGGGGGTTGGTGGGGTCGTTCCTGATGGTGGTGGGGTATGTCCGGCTCCTTACTCAAGAGAGAAAATGCGCTTCTCGGGGTGGGGGCTCTGCAAAAACTGGAGCACCCTGACACTTGCCTAAAAGCCCCTTGCGCCCGCTTCCATGCTGTATGGGGTGGGGCGCAGAGGAGACGGCCAGCTTCAGTTGGGGGTGGTGGTGGGGGTGTTCACCCTGCTTTCAGCCGTCCGTCGGCAGGTACAGGGACATCGGTGCCGGTGCAAACCCCGAAGGACGGGGAGAGCCGCTGAACTGCGTCTTGGGCTGGTGGAGTTACTCTGGTGTGAAATGAGAATGATTTACACCACTGCGAGTGGTGGATCTGCACACTTTGTCTACTGGGTGTCTGCCTATAGCTGTAACAGAATGAAATTCCCGGGAAAGTAATGCCTTAAGTAATAGCAATTTGAGTACATCCTAGCATTTATATCAACCGTGAAACTTTTTTTGAGCAGATACCAAACGACGTGACAAAGCATGTATGTAAGAAGACATACCTTCTTTTATTTGGGGTTTGTTTCCAGTCTTGTGAAAACCTCTGTTGATTTCAGTAGTGCTAATCACAAAATTAGAAAGCAGATATTTTCATGATCAGGGATATAAGGTTGGAAAATACTGTATTTTTTTTTAGCACATTTATCTGTAAAGTGTGTTCATGTTTAGATGACAAGTTAACAAGTAAATGTGAGTCAACGCTTTCCTGACAGAAAATGACTTCTCAATGCAACAAAAGCTTAATTAACATACCCTTCACTTTAAAATATCAATAGCATCTTCCTTTTTCTAAGGTAATCTGTGTAGTTTTTATTAACTCTGCACATTGAGATAAGGCATACTATTTTTATTCTGAAAGGAATCACTTTAAAATACAGCTTTTTAGTGACTCCAATTTTAAGTATAACAGCTAATCCTAAACTTAACACACTTAATATTGCAGCGTGCAGTTTACAAATCAAAGTACTGTATTTAGGTTACTAGTACATTTTGCAACATGCATTGTCTTTTTACATTATCCTTAGCTAAAGATTTTATTATTGTCTTTGTGAAAAAGAAAATAAACACTTTGATTGGAAAGCCTGATTAGATAGGTACTGTGGAAATGAAGATGTCTGGAAAGTGAAATCTGAGTCAAAGCCCTGTGAGTGATTTAAATTTTTTGTGTGAATAATATGACTATGAATGGTGCAGTGTCAGTTTATCTATGTTCTTCTCATTCTGTAGTCTAGCGCAACTACTACGCTTTCTCTGCCATTGTAACTTATTTTGATACCGTACATTCACTTGTATACTGGGGATAGGGAGGAAACATGTTGCCTCAAGAAGAAAGAACTACAGTACTTTATATGTTTCTTCTGCCCTGCCCTCTGATTTCCTCCCTTCCCCTATAATATTTTTATAACACCACTCTCATTTTCTTCTTTTGACTTTTCTGTATTTCCTGTTCCTGAAGCAAAAGCCGGTTTTGAATTAGAAGAGTAATAAAAGAATTCCTTTCTCCGCCGCTGCCCCTGCAAGCAGCAGTCAGCAGGAGGTGCGGTACAGCTGCATGGTCAGCAGCCTTTCACACTTTGTAGGAATTGCATTGCTGTGGGCAGCCCGGAAAACACTGGCCCTCAAGGAGCTGAGTACAAGTGTCAGAATTCTCGCTCTGAGTAGCTTTGCTCTCAGAGGTACATGAAACAAATAATTGCGAACAGTAAAATCTAATCAAAATTGGAGATGATAAGAAAATAGGGATTAAATGAGTATTTTAGAAGGTTTAGATGTGATTAAAGGTATTCGTAGGCTGGAAACGTAATATGAGGAGGAAAGAAATGCCACTTTTGCTGCTGATCTTCTATATTCAGCCTTCTTTTGAGGCAAGAAGTGAACAATATTTCAAAACCTTGTCTGATGGCACTTAGAAATGTGTGTGTAATATATACATAAACACTTTCTGTAGGTGTCCACTTATGAAAACAGGTGTCAAAGCTGCCTTTATGAGGCTTAATTGGGTTGCTTAAATGTAGGCATCTGACACCATTTGAGTTTCCCTGGAGTCTCTGGAATATCCCCACAGGGCTGGCAGATGCCATACCACTGGGAGACTCGTGTCTTTCTGGAGGGGCAGCGGGTGGAATACCTTTGGCATCTCATGCTCTCTGTGGGCAACTGCACAGTGCAGTGCTCGGTGCAGCCAGTGGCATCTAGGAGCTACTCAGCTATCAAATGTTAAACGTTGATTTCAGAATGAGCTGCCTAGGTCCTTTGCCTCTATTGTATTGCCTACATTTCTTTTAGTGCTACTTTAGACCTAGCTTGTGTAAGGTTACCTTCATTTAAGTGTCTTAAGATGAACCACTAGCTGAAAGAAAGTGGGAATGTTAGTTGGTGTATGGATTTGTATACAGTGGAAGGCTTATCTCTACAGTCAGTAAAATTATAGGGAAGAAGTTGGCTTATATTTGCCTTGTTCTTATTGTGTATATTAAAATAAAAAAAACGTAGCATTCACAATTGTATTTTTTCCTCTTCTTAGTGGTAATAAAAATTAAGCAGCCTTATATCACTAAATCATGCAAACTTTAATTCTGTTTCATTCAAGGACTGCCATGTGTCTGTATTTTGAATATATGTTAGCTCAGAACACTATGCATTATTTTATATAACTAGCTTTGCAGCAATTGTATGTAGTTCATGTACCTTTGAAGGTGCAAAAATATCTCTATCATCATATGTAAAAATGGCAGATATATGCGTGAAGGTGATCTTAAGGGATATGGGAACCATAAATTTGAGTTTGTGTTATCACTCACATAACACAGGATATCATGGTGTTGAAATTAGCAACTAATAATCAAGATAAATGAATATCTTTAACAAAACCAAGGTTTTTATTGCTACCCCCCAGCAATGAAGAAACCTGACTAACTGTGCTCAATCTTTTGTAGCAGTGATTTGTGAACAGACTTATGCTCGGCGCCATCACATGCTATATTGAAACATTTATCACTTTCATACTGATTTTAAATGCTAGTTGCAAAAATACTTTGTTTTTTTTCCTGTCTGGTTCTGTGCTATAATTGCAGTGTTGTTGGGACAGTACAGAAAACCCTTAATAATTAAAAATCCTAAAAACCCCTTTTCATCATATGAAGGATCAAACAATATGGAAAGCATGTATTAAATACAAAAGACCTCAAAAGTTTGGTTTGGACTTCTTAGCTTTATTTTTGTGTGTATATATATTGTTTGGATTATTAAAAAAGAAGAAAATGTGTCTGCAAAATACTTTTTTAAACATTTTTATTTCCTAGACTCAATTTCTGGTATTGTAATCTAAAAGAATTCTACTCTTTTTACCCCATATATGCTAGTAAAGCTAGAGCTTTTAGCTGATTTCAGCAGCTCATTTTTCAGACAGATTAAATGGGAGCTCTCAAATCTCCTTGTTCTTTTGGTTGCAAATGAGATTTCCTCTGATTTCCTTCTGTTGGAATCTGTAGAACAGCAGAATAGGATGGATAGTAAACCAGTCACCCTTGCCTTCTTCACAAGGGGCTTCCAGTAGGTATGTCAGTGAACAAACTGTCAGGCTTCTGTTTGCAGAATTCCAAGCTGAATTTCATGGCTTATTGAAAAATGTTACATTTGCTGGAACTGTAGAACCAAACAGTCCCTGATCAAGTGGAAGAAAGTGCTGGAGATATTTTTCCAAGTTCTCAGCAGTTGTTTTTTTTTTTGTTTTTGTTTGTTTGGGGTTTTTTTTGGTGGTGTGTTGTGGTTTTTTTTTTTAGGAATCAATCTAGGTTTCTTTTCAGCAGCCTTTGGGAGGTTATGTATGCAGCTGTGAGAACAAGAAGCATAATAAAGAGTGAAGACTGCGATTAGTATAAATTTTATTGCAAAGGCTTTTTGATAGAGAATCTTCATGCATGTGAAGTTGAATAAATGAGACAAACTATGCTTGAAGGATGACATAATCTCAGAAAAAGTTGGTGTGTAATACTCTTGTTAATTCAAGGGAAAATATTTTTGCTAACTCAGCTGAAAGTGACAATAGAAGTCAGTTTAAAATCCAGATCAGATTACTTTGATGCAACTCCAAAATGATCTTTGAATTTTAATTTTGGTTTCTAGTGTGAGTTACATTCAAGTAATTTGGATTTTGGTTCTATCTGAAGTCAAATCAAGATATTTTGTTTTTCTTTTTTGGTGTGTGCAGGCAGGGGCACTTCTAGTTACTCTATTTGTCTAACTGACATTCAGATCTCCGGAAAAAGGTTTTAGGTAGAGACAAAAATTGAGTTGCTCTGTCATATCAGCTATTGATGTTCATAATATCATGTCTGTTTTTGTAAGGACTGTTGCCTACAACATATTTTTTTTGTGTGTGTGAACATAAACTATTGGTTCCTGAATGCAAGTAGTATTTCCCCTCTGGATCCACAAAATGATTACTGTGAAACAATTCTTAAAACATTTTGGGATTAAAAACAACAAAAAAAATGGGCTCAACTGCATAGCAGTTTTCCCATCTGTCTCCCATATTTCAGTTTCTCTCGAAAGTCAGCAATACTTGATCTGGCTGGGAAGACCTGGAAGGTGGTGTCTATACTGCTAAAATAGAGGACAGGGGACCAACTCTGTGTTCTCGTGCTAGGTAGAATAGATTGGCTCGTGTCTGCGTTGCTTAAGGCTGGTATCCTGTAGGAGGAACTGACTGTCTTAACTCAATGGTGTTTGCCCATGAGTCTTCTCTAGATCCAATATGATGCTCTTTTAATGCCAAGGCACTATGGATTTTTGGGGTTCCCTTCCCCTGCAATTCAAATAGTCTTAAAAATAGGAAGGCTTTTCACAAGCAGCGGGTGTAGCGTAACATGAATGCACGTTTTGTGTGGTGAGCTGTAGAATGGGTGTATGGAGAAACGCCTATACCTTGCTTAGGGTGCCTGATAGTTGGAGAATGATCTTAGAGGATGTTAGAAAGGAGCCAAACCTGTACTACAGTGTTTCATACGGTGTCCTTGGAAAGCAACATGTGGAATGCACCATGTCTACAAGTGCAGCTGGGCACTGACTGTTAATTGTGACAATCCTAGGTCCATTTGGGGATTTTTCAGTCTGGATTTGATCTCATAGAAGTATTTGTCAAAGTAGATAGGCAGAAGTTTACCACACATCTGGTATTTTCTCTTCCTGGCAATTAAACAAGTGCTCACAGAATGAGGATTTTATCTCAAGGTACTGAAAATATGGATTTGTACAGCTGAGACCATGAATGAAAGTTTTAAATCACTTCCAGATCTTCTGGAAATAGGTAAGCCTATACCTCAGAACTTTATTCATGCTTTACTGTGTTTTCTACATCCATCTAGATTGTTTTCAGTTGTAAAACCTTCCCTATACTACAGCTGTTTATGTTAATATATATTTATTACAGGCTACGTTATTTCACTTTTTGCGGTCTTGTGATCTTGTCTAAAAATAGATAGCAGTGTAGAGCCTTCAGAATTTGGTACTGAAAAGAGCCAATATTCTTATTGGAGCAGAAAATGTTTTCTCACTGTATTTCAAAGTAATTGGTTATCGACAAAACAGTTCTCATGAAGATAGGAAGATTTTTAGATGTGAAAGCACAGAAAATAAGTGTGTCGGGTTTTAACATTGGTTGTACTGACATGGGATAACCTGTTTCACTTGCTGGTTTGCATACCCTCTTGTGAAACACTGTTTGTAAGCTGTTGCTTGTTCTGTAGCTCTACAAAGAAGCAACTACAAATCCACTCTGTGGATTTTGAGCAACCACTCCATTTTTAGTCAGTTGGGTTGTTTTCCGTGTTGTATTTGCTTACTTTTTCCTGACCATTGAAAGCAGCTGTGTTTAATGAGCTGGAACCAGAAGTAGGTCAATAAAATGTACTGTATATGTACGTGATTAGCAGTCTTAAAGTATAAAACAAAGTTCCCTTAGGGTTGGGAATGATATCCATGTTAAAAAGAAGCTGCTTAAAAATATTTACCATAAAATCAAGGGAATAAAAGAATATTGAAGAGTCAGCTGAAACCATAAACAAATATTCATTATTATTTTAGAGTTTTGCTAGAAGTCTAAATATCTTCTTGAAGCTATACTAAAGCCTGTAGTAAGCCTAGGTAAAATTTCATATTGGCTCCTGCTTTATACGAGGCAAAGAGCAGAAGGTTTGAAAGCTAAGGAGTGCCTAACATTTGTTTAAAATATTAACCACAGTTTGGGTAATAGAGCTAATCTTCAGGTTATTTAATTTTAATATTAAACAAGTATTCTGCACGTATGAGCCTATATACACAGAACTGCATGTGAGCAGATGCTGTGTGTATTATTTGTTAATAACTAAAAATGTAGTTGTTAAAAGGTCATACATATTGGAAAAATGACACAAAGGTTTGTGCAAGATATGCTTTTCTGAACCTCGTAGGAAAAAGGAGATCATTGCTTCTAAGAAATGAAGCTACTGTTTACTTGTGAAAGAGACACACATCAAGTCAGAAGGAGAATGAGGAATAGTACTTGCAGGTTCTAATTTTTGCTTGGTTTGACAGCTTAGCTACACACTTCTAATCCTGAAATTATGGTTTATTATATAACAGTGCCGTTAACTAAACTGATGCTATATGCAACAAAATGTTATTTGTGTTTGGGGTAACTTGGTCTCTTACATTTTCAATTCCAAGCAGAGAGAGGATGTTTATCTGTAGTTACTATCTGCTAAGATTTAAAAGGTAAGGTAGGTCATCTTATATACATGGTAATGAGGTGGTTTTCTACTGTTTTTAAACACTTTGTAAAACGAAACAAAACCCTCCCCAAACCCACCACAGCTATATTCTTCATTGGGAATAGTTGTAAGTCTCCTGATGGCATTTGGGCATGTATACAAGCTGTGTTGAAGTTTGAGCAGTTGTATTGGGGAGACTTCTGTAATGCACAAAATTGTATAATGTCTTTCTAATAAGACATTTATTGGAAAGCTGTAAGAGTAGTGATGAAAGAGAAGCAAAATATATCTAGTTGGGAGTTTTCCTTTTTTAGCCTTTTCAGAGTTATTTTTATTTCTTAAATTATTTGGTATCTAGGCAGTGTAATAACAGTTTATTGAAGAGCTTAGTATTCATGCACTGTAGTATTGTCTGGAGTAGTGTGAACTGTAAAGGTTATGTCACGTAGAAAGCAGATTCTCCAAACCTTGTTTCCAAACCTAGAAATTATTCTAGCCATGTAGAAGTCTAACACTGAATTACCAGACCTGCCATACAGGTGAAAAAGTATGGTCTGCGATTCCCTCAACTATGTTCTTGCTCTTTTGAAGACAGGTGCAATATTTACTTTTTCCTCAATCACTGGGGACTTTCATTGGGTCAACAGACTTTCAAAAATAATAGGGAGTGGACTTGCAGTGACTTCAAACAGCTCCATCAGCATGTTTGGATATATCTCACCTGGTCCCATGAGCTTATATGTCACAAGACATCCCACACTCAATCCTCTTCCACTACTGCTGGGTCCTCTCCTACTTAACCCTTGCATCTAGGCATAGGGGCCTGGGCTTGTTGGTGAATTCTGAGGCAAGGAAGGAAGTGAGTACTTCAGTCTTCTCAGCATCCATGGGCACTAAATCACCCACCCCTTTCAGTAGCTGGTTTATTCTTCTGCTATTCACACAGTGGTACAAGCTCTTGCCTTCTTTATCTTTTGCTGTTTTCAACTCTAGTTGAGCCTTGGCTTTCCTAACACCATTCCTCCACACCTGGACAATGTTTCTATATTGTCCCTTATAACCTGCCCTTGTCTCCACCTCCCAGTTGCATCCTTTTTGCAGTGAAGCTCAGTAATGAGCTCCCTGTTTACCCAAGCCTGTCCCTTGATAAGTTTACTCACTGAACTGTCTGCTTCGACAAAGAATGGTTCTTAAAGATCTGCCAGCTCTGCTGAGCAACTGCATCTTTCAGTGCTGGATCCCAGAGGATCCTATTTGCCAGTTCCCTGAATAAGCAGGTCTGCTCACCTGAAGTCCAGGGTCAGTACTCTGCTACTCACCTTCCTCTCACTCCTTGGGATCTTGATCTGCACTATTTCACGGGGGCTACAGCCAAGGCTGCTATTCATTACCTTCCCCATGATTAAGTCCTCCTTCTCTGTTAGTATCAATCCAGAAGAGGGCCAAACCTGGTTGACCCATCTAACTCCTGTGATAAGAATTTGTCCCCAGTCCCCTCCAGAAATCTATCAGTTTTCTTGCATCCCGCTGTGTTCTACTTCCAGCAGTTGTTGTGAGGTTTAACGTCTCTCATTACGAACCAGGATCTTGCTTTAAAGAAGACTCAATCCATTTCCTTATCCTGACTTCGTATGGTATCAAATTCATACCACAATGTCATCTTCACTGGGCTCTTCTTTGGTCCTGGGTCACCACGTGCCATCAACCAGCCTGTCTGCTCCATACCTTCAACCTGCTCCTCTACATGAAGAGCAACCTCCCTGCTTCCCTGGTCATCTTTCCTGACCAGCTTGTATCCATCCATTGCTGCACAGTTGTCACTCAAGCTGTTTAATTATGTCTCAGTTATTCCAACTGTGTCTGGTAATTCTGGGCATGTGCAGAGGTCCAGCTTTGCCCGTTTGTTTCCCAGTGTTATGGATGTTATAGGAACTGCCAAATCCAGCAGATTCTTTTCCTGGAAATTCCTCCTGGCTGCTGAAGCTCATCTGGGTGCACTGTAAGAGTTCACTAGTGAAAACACACCCTCCCTCTCCAAATCACAAGCATACCCACATTTCATGGATCCCTTGAATGTCAGCATTGTGGCATCCCCGTCTAATATCCATGACTGATTCCCCTTAACTGCTATGCCAGTTTCCTCCTGCTCTCCTCTCTGTCAAGTTAGTCCAGCTTGATGTTTGCTAGCAAACAGATGTGCGCGCACTCACACATTTATCTCACAAGCTCCTCCACAGTTGCAGATCCCTTGAATATTAGCATGGGCTCTCTGTTTCCCCAGTACCCATGCCTGGACTGTGGACCTCCTTACCCACCATTGACTTCAGACACTGAGTCTTTGTAGAGGCAGGCCTCCTCCTACTCAATGGCTATTCCAGTTTGAAATGTACTAGTGAATTACACATAAACATACACAGGATTAAATGCGCCAGGGAAATAAACACATCGAGGTCTTTCCTGTTTCTGGCATTTAGACCTCGCACCTAAGCATGCACATAGTTCCTGGTCTGTCCAGTTGCTGGCATGTAGATCTTGCAGCACTCACAAATAGGACAGAGTTAGTTGAGAAAAGGGTTTGTTAAGAAGACAGGATAGACGTCAGTGCTCAGTAGCAGTGTTCTCTGAAGGAAGTGTGCTAACTGGCCTTGCTCACACGTGTCCAACCTCTTATTCCCCCTTTCCCTCTATTTTTGCATGCTTGTTTCTCCTCTCATCCCACCTTTTCCCCACTTTTTGGCTTTTACCCTAAACATCCCATAAGTTTTGTACAGTCCGACAAGCCCCTTATGTTATCCCCTAACAAGTTTCCCACAGTCCCAGGTATCCAACAATACTCAAGGTAGACTTATTTCGCTTTCCTCACCAGTTACGGTGTTCTGGCTTGACCCTCTCTTAAAGGCTCTGAGTTCCTTTATAGCCCATCAGTCAGCAGCTGACAAATTCTGGTCTTTGTTACTGTTCCTGTTATCACCTGCTGTTTAGTGTTTGTGTGTCTGTGTTTATTTAAACTGTCATTTTCCTTGTCCCTGGCCATTTTATACTGAATAGTCCATAACCAGGCAAATTAATGGGCCAGATACCATTACATTTGATGTAGCCTCACACTTGGGCTGTGTGTGTTTGTGTACCTGCACTGGAGGTGGGCCCCCTTTCAACCTGCTTTATCCTTCCTGAGGGCTCTCTCGCACCCATCTCTGGGTGACATGCACTCACTGCCGCTGACCTCCCTTCCCATGCTTGCTTGCAAACTGCTGTCAACATCTCCCTGACATGCCTATGTCAAAGCCCTCCTTGCTAGGTTGGCCACCCTCTTGGCGAAGTTGCTTTTACTCCACTTTGTCAAACAGATCCCGTCTTTCACTAACAATCCTCATCCCTTAGAGGGACCCCATGGTCATAAAAGCCAAAGCGCTCTGTGTGATACTTCAAGGGAAAAACTGCTCAGCACAAGTAGTCTTAGACAAATCAGGATGAAAGTGGTTTACTGGTTTGTTGAAGACAAACCATTCTATTATACATTCAGGATCAATATCAGTAAGACAAGAGATAAAGAGTACTAGACACAAAAGGTTAATAAACACCTGCAAATTTCTAAGCTCTTTTCTTTAACCAATTCCAAAATTTTCTAGTCCCCTGTTCCCACCATGGTTACACACAATCCCCACGCTGGTTGTGCAGGCTCCCCGGGGTGCACCACCCTCCTGTGGGAGACAGAGCTGCCCCAGCTTTGTGCACCCTTGCTGCTCCCTACTGATGCACCCCCCAGCGAGGAGGTGTCCCTGCACCCCGAGGAGGTGTCCCTGTGTGCTGCTTCCATGCTGCCAGCACACTGCTGGGTGCCAGCTGCTCCCGGTGCCCCACGGGGAGGCTGCACTGCCCAGCCTGGGCAGGGGTCAAGGTGCCTCGGGGACACCGATGGCAGGGACAGACCCCCTCTGTTGACTGATGCATCCTCTCCACCATCGCTCCTTGCTCTCACAAACGTTTGTGTTTCTTGCCAAGGTCACTCCTCTGTTTCAAAAACCTTCTAATTCCCTAGTTAATGTGTGATAAAGCTAATGGTCATCTTCCTTTTCAGCATGATGAGTTTTGGGCAGATGACTCTCTTGGGCAGTTCTGCGGTTTTGGTGTACCTTCCTGGTATTAACAGCTGCTTTTGTCACAGATGACAGAATGGCTGAGGTGGGAAGGTGCCTCTGGAGATTCTCTAGGAGAGCCTGCTGCTCAAAGCAGGGTCAGCTCCAGCAGGTTGCTCAGGACCATGTCCAGTCAGGTTTTGAGCATCTCCGAGGATGGAGACTCCGTGACCTCTCAGGGCAACCTGTTCTAGTGTTAGACCATCCTCATGGTGATTTTTTTTTTTTTTCCCCTGAAATAGCTTCTTTGCCAAGGGTTGTGAATGGTTTATCACACATTTAAATTAATAAATAGGTTACATGAAAAGGAATAAATGAAATTAGTTTTAAATAATCATAAACCGCATTAACTTGAATTATAACATGTCACATATTGCCCAAATTGTGCTTTGTTTCTTCTCTTTTAGTTAAAATTTGAGAAAAATTGCAGTTTCAAGAAATCTGTACCTTTTAATTAAAAGAAAAAAAAAAACTCTAAAAGTTTAACTAATCTGATTCAGCCTTGCAAAATGTGAATGCTTTTATGTTGCTAGTAANTTAGACCATCCTCATGGTGATTTTTTTTTTTTTCCCTGAAATAGCTTCTTTGCCAAGGGTTGTGAATGGTTTATCACACATTTAAATTAATAAATAGGTTACATGAAAAGGAATAAATGAAATTAGTTTTAAATAATCATAAACCGCATTAACTTGAATTATAACATGTCACATATTGCCCAAATTGTGCTTTGTTTCTTCTCTTTTAGTTAAAATTTGAGAAAAATTGCAGTTTCAAGAAATCTGTACCTTTTAATTAAAAGAAAAAAAAAAACTCTAAAAGNTCTGATTCAGCCCTGTAAAATGTGAATGCTTTTATGTTGCTAGTAAAACAAAATGATGTATGTTACAACTGAGGGCAGCATTAGGAAAACACAGCATTCTTCTTTCTTTTTTTTATTCTGCACAAGGAATAGAATTGAGTTAAATGTAATGACCTTACTGTGATAAACATGTTCTCAAATGAAGGTCAAAAAGAAGAAAAAATAGTTTTGATTGGGAAATCTAGAGCCTGAAGCCAATCAGGGACATATACGGTTTAACATTTTACATTTCCAGGGAAGGGGTTCGAGGCAAAAGCATGATATCTCTGTGTGTATTTAATGTCACCGACTTTGATCAATGCCAGAAGCTAAACAACTATGGCACTTTCCTCTTTTTAACATCAGTGAATTAATCTTCACTACAGTAACAACTAAACCAAAGTGTATAGTAGTCCTGAAATTACAGAAGGAGAGAGGGTAAATAGAGAGGCTGCAGGGAAATTGCATGGCAGGACCCTGTAGTTCTGTTCATCCACTGGCTGGTGTCTGCCCCAGCTCCCTCGTAGCCTGTGTGGGTAAATCTTTCTACCCGTATGCTGGAGGGGGATGCCAAGTGCCTGGAGCTCAGTATGGAGCTGAAACATGGGCAGCACCCACGTGAGGACTCCGTATCTGGGAAGTGCTGTTGCCACATCCCACAGCCAAGATGTGCCCAGGCCCAGACCAATAATTACCTAACAGAATTCATACTTCCTGAAGAAACCACAAATGAAGTTGTCACGAGATCCCACCACTGTGGTGCTGGCAAGGTTAAAATTCGGGACCCCCTTTTCTCTACTGATGTGCTCTGATTACTGTGCATCGCCCTTCTGCACACAACTCCAAGCAGACAAAAAAGCAGCAGGAACATCACAAGTTATGAATTATCAGCTTCAAGTGAGCACTCTGCATACTTTGAAGGGTGGCTTCATTAGTTGGATTTTTTGTTGTGTTGTCATTCTTGCCTTATGGCTGCTGCCATCCTTTTCCCTAAGGGGCAGCAAACCAATAATTTTGCTCTTGCTCTTCAGTAGCAGTTGAAGCAATTTAGCTAATGGCCAATCTCATACAGCTGATTTCTCCCCACACACAGACATACACAAACAGAAAAAAAACACAGAAGAGAAAAAAAAAAAGCAAAGGATGTTTACAGATGTCATGAACAAAAAAAAAAGAAAAGAAAACAAAAGGCATTGTCCATGCTCCATTTGGATCAAACTTACTCCAGCCACTTACAAACCTCGCTTCTTCATTTAATAAACCAATGGCATATGTCATAGAGAAAGTCATAATAGTTATTTGTAATACTTTAAATACCATGGAAACACTTCTTTGAAGGTCTAAAAAAGATATACTTGATATTTCAGGCTAGTATTCAAGATCATAGACCTAGTTCAAAACTATAGTCACTAAAGACCATGATTGATTCCTGCATATGTGCCTCTAGAGAACAGCTAGAAAATCTTAAATTCTTGTTGATGTTAATACAAAACTGTCTAATTTTACTTTTTAAAATATCCTTCTGATTCTTAATGCTTTTCACTTCAACTATACTAAAATAGCTAACCTAGCTCTGAAAAACAGAATTGAGTGTATTCATTATGTTCCACCTGTAAATTAACAGTCGAACCTTCAAAGTTTTTCTGCTTTTTAAGACTTTCTATGCTTCATTAATTCATTAATTCTGTTTGTGGCCTTGAAAATGCATTCCATATTGATATGCTAACTTTTTTGTCTAAGTTCATCTCTGAAAATGTGTATATTGGATACTCCATCACTGCAGAGAAGCAAGTTGTGAAAAGTGTAGGGGAGTGTGTGCATCTTCAGTGTCACACTATGTAGTTCTGTTTTCTTCATAATCATTTTTTCAGCTCATGAAGAACAACACAGGAAAGTCCTGATGTAGACAATGCTTAGTAAAATGCATCTAAATTAATTTGTCCTTCTCTTTGTCGTTTAATTCTGGTTCTAACTGCTGCAGTGTTTCTTATTCTGACAGATTTGTTGGGCTCTTATCATCACACTTAAAATTTACTGAGGTTAAGAAGAAAATAAGGATAGGCATATTAAAAAGTATGAAATCGAGAAATATGAAAATTACTGAGAATTGTGCTAGAAAAATGAATATTTGTATTTTTATGTAAATATATAATTATAGTAAATATTTATGAAAGAGAGGTACATGAGATAAGTGAATTAGGGTTCTCAGGCTGCTTTGAGAAATTTGTAGTGAGAGGAGCATGTTGAGAATGATTGCTTTCAGCATCTGGTAGAATAAAAAGATTTGGAAGCCAAAGCCGTCATGAGGAATCTCAGCACTGATGGTAAACTGAAGGAGTACTTTGCAGGAAGAGTGGAGAGACCTTTTTTAGAACAATATAGGAGAAGTGGGTTATCTTCTGATATCTAGAAATGAAATAATTTATTGGTAGTTTTGTCCCCATAAGACTGATGCAGCTTTGAGGGAAAGCCAAGCTCAGGGTTGTTCACATTTAGCTTCTGTCAGTCTCTTGAGCAGGTGCTGAGCATGTTTGTTGTCAAAAACAGGCTTTGGGCAATGGCAGACATAAATTTAGCATGTATCTTATAGTAAAATTTCTAATAGCCATAGAGGTTTCAGCAACATAGGAGTTCATAATCTAGTCCAGATGTTAGTCTGATTAGATGAATAGATGAAATGATGGATTGGTGCTGAACTGTTCAGCTACTATTTCTTGAGGCCGTCTTATAGAACAAAAATATTCTCTTAATAGGATATTTCCATTGTAGAGTCCCAATTCAGCTGTACTTAAATTAATGGTTATATTAGTTACCAAATGTAAGTTTGAGCAGCAGTATTAATAAAGATGGACCAGACACCTCAAAATTCATGCATGTGGGTTAAAAAAATCTCTCGGTCTTAGATCTGTAGTATCACAAGTGACCTCCATCCCCCATGCACTGTTTCTTCATAAGTCATGCTGGCTAGAAACTTCTTTATGATGATAAAAGACATTCCTGGAACAGCAGAAGTAGAGTTTTAAGAAAAAACAAGTACTGCAAAGAATTGTAAAATTGCTTGGTTTGTCAATGTGAGACCAATAGACAAATGCTAATAAATCAGGTTGTATTACAAATTCTTTCTGAGCTCTCTGCTGATCTGTTTGAAGGTTAATAAAGAGAAATCAAATGTACAAATAATTAAAAATAATTGAAGAGAATCTACTTTTAAATAAGCAAACATAAATAAAGCCTTTTATTTTCAGAAAAGAACCTAAAGAACATGTGTAGGGGAATAAGGAATACAGTAAGTCTGAAATTGGTATCGCATTGAAATGTGTCCAAACAACTTAGTAACATGGTTCCTCTCTTTTACAGTGTCTGTTACATGACTAGGTAGCCGCCTGCCTTTTTTTGACAGTAGTGAGTTGCTTTTTGTTACAAGCAGAAGATAATATTCAGTAGCCAAAAAGGAAAAAAGGCTGTTGTAATGCAATACTGTGAATATTGCTATCAGTATAAACATTTTTTCTCTTGGTGTTTGTCAGGTGTATTGCTGCTGGCGTACTACAGGCTATACCTTGGCTTGTCTCATACTGTGATATTCTTTGTGTGATAAACTCTTTGAGAGTAAAAAAAAAAAAATAAAATAAATGGGAGACAGAAAACTGCGTGTCATACCTGTGAACACACCTTTGTGGTATGATGAGTAAATATTGCTGCAGGCTTATTTATCATTGTTTTAATTTGTTTGTAGGTGGGTGGTATATTAGTCCAGTTTGCTGCTTGCTGTTTTAACAGTATGTTATTTTAAAATTCTCATTTGCTGTAGCTAATATTTAAATTAATTAGTATTCAGTATGACAGCAAATGTATCTAATCATGAACAAGAGGATTTAAAAGGATTAATAGAAACTTGCAGTGTTTTATTTCCTTAAACAATGTCAACTTAGATGTGTTTTGCATTAGAGTTATTGCACCTGAAGTTACATGTTTTAGATGCACGTGGTGTAACTCACCCCTGGAATAGGTCCTATTACCATAGCTTTAATCCTTACATTTCTTGATTTGAGTCATGCACCACTAATCTGTTCTCTGACCTATTCCCTTGAGTAACCTGCTGTCTATTTCCATAACCAAATTTTGCTAAAGCCATCGCCACCGCCCTGATAAAAAGATTTCACATTTAAACAAGTGTCATAAGACATAGAGCTATAGGTTGCAGAAAACCAAACTTTCATATAGTTCAAGTTCCAGCTTTGCCTGCTTTAAATCCTAGATGTGGCCAGCCTTATGCAGAAGCATCTGAAGTGGTTTGCTTGGGATCCTGTGACTTGGTCCATTCCTGCTGCTGCTCCTTCCCCACTTTTTACTTTTAGCTGCGTTACAGCAATTGCCCTCTGCGGAGGGACCTGCACCCCGAGCAGCTGATCTGCGTTTTATGGCTCTTACATGATGTAGCAGTTTCTGTGTCTGCTTTGTTTTATCCTGGGCTGCGATTTGGACTATGGCAGGGCATGCCATTATTTTGTGAAGAAAAGTCGTATGAGAGAAGAGGAGTCTGCAGTATTTTGGGGGTTGGGGTCATGGTGTCTGGGACTGGGAATGTGGGAATGCTGCAGGAAGGTAGGGATGGTCAGCAGCACAGGGGCCTCCCTTTGGAGAGCTGATATGGACTGGGAGGTGGGAGTTGGTGGGGTCAAAGGATTGAAATCTGGCTTGGGGAAGCATGGGGCATGCAGTGGAGATGGAGGAGAGGGAGGCTGTATATAGATATTATGTGGATTCTGAGGTTGTAGAACACTGGTGATCTGTATTTTTAATACTCATAATAAATTATTTTAAGACGCTCATTAACGTTGCTTGGAGGAAGCAACTGTGTTAAAGGCTGTCTCTGACACTAAAGCACATACTTTGGCATGCATAACAAATACTAGAATAGCTAATAAAAAGATAATTTAATGGACCACCTTAATTTGGCAGCTTTATTTTCATTCTTTGGCTGAATTGGAATGTCAGAGGATGGAGTATTACAGTTTTTACAGGACAAGAGATTTGTAAAGACAGCCGGTCAGGAGAAATTAGTTTGTAAATTGTAAACGTGCGCATACTGAAGAACACAGAAATTCTATTTTTAAGTAAATGATGAGGATTAATAGCCTTCAAAAATGTCAAGCTGTATGAGGAAAAAGATATCTTGTAGCAATAGCATAACACTTAAGAAATAAAATTTCTTAATACTCGCAGTTCAGTGATTCATACCTGCATTAGAACAGAGTTTTGACTTTCTGTCGTGATAGTGAAAGTGTTCAGCTTCCTGGACTATGGCTTGTGGGTGTACTAATCACTGCATGTTAAACTGCTACTAGAAACCACTTCAGAGATTTACAGGAATATCACTTGCCTTAGTTCATTTTCACATCCAGAGGTTACGTTCTTACTTTTGCATGCTGCCATAAAGGCAATCTCAGATTTGCAAATTCTGTGTAGTAGTAGGATTTCTTAAAGTATCTACTGCTTTTCCTTTAACATAATGATATTTACTGCTGCTTATTTCTGTGAAATGGATTTATTTCAAGGCACACATTTTTACCATGGGCAGTAAACTGTTCTTGTGCATATGGAGTCAAACTTCTGTCTTTGTAAATATGGAATTATATCAATTTCTGAGCAGCACTCCTAACTAAAATGAATTAGTTTTGCCTGAAAACTTACATTGTATGACCTAAAGCACGAAGCAGGGGGGATCCTTTAAAAATTTAGAGAAATTCTGTAGTATTTAATACTGAAGGTTCAAATGTATCCTCCTTCCACACCTGCCTTTGGGTTGAGGGACAAGGAATTGTGAAGATGGAAACCATTGATGCCAGAAAGAAATGTTCAGCAATTCTGAGACTGTATTATCTGCAATTAGCAAGGGAAGTTTATTTGTCGTGGGAATCAAATTACTTCTGTGTAGTATTGTAGAGACAAGTGTTGTAGGATAACTCCCTTTTTTTAATTGTCCATCTCATCTACCTATTTCATTCTGGTCTCGTGCTTTTCTATATGTGATTTCTAAGCAATCTTCTGGATCTTCTCTACCTGTCTAAATATAACACAGTGGGTTCCTGCTTCAGGATTGGGATTGCTGTACGTAAATAAGAACATTTTTTCCTACTGTGTAGCTGAAATGAAGTTCCAGGGCCAGGAATCCCTTCATTAAGATTGCTTCAACCAACACATAGGACATAAGTTTGACATAATGAATTCAAACATTTTGCCATTCTTCCAGAATGCTCTGATCCAGCCCTCAGCAGCTTAACTTTTCTTTCTTAGCTTTCTGCAATACATTATTTAAAACACCTAATTTACATAAGATAACTAATGGAATATTTAAGGTGGAAAATGTATAAGGCCTCCATTTCCCCTTAACTATATTCATACTACGTTAGAATGATTTATTGGAGAAAAATAGGGGGGGGGGGAAGATTTGAAAGGAATGTTAAATCTTGTAGGTTTAGTGGTAGGGAAATAAAGGGTTAAGTACAAAGAGGTGGTGTAAGAGCTGAAAGCAAGGATAAAGGCAAGGGCAATGTGGATTTGAGTTTTGACATTTGAATTTCTTGCCTTTTTTCTTCCACTTATGATTTTACCTTTTTAACTATTATGAAGAAAGAGTGATGCATATACACACAACCACAGAATTAGACTTTAGTCCACAGAGCAGATAAAAAATGATTCTCATGATATTTACTGGAAATCTTGTGATATCTCTCAGTGGAACAGTGTATATCTGAGAACAGAATTTGGATTGGACCGTTAAATTTTGTATTAATACAATTTAAATTCTCACATCTTTCTTCTTTCATGAAATGTTTGTTTCCTCATTTTAGAAAGCATTGTTTAGATACAGTGTAAAAAAGATTTTAAATACCACATGATAACAAGGTGAATAAGGTATTTTCATGCTTGATTATGTTCCAGTTATAAAAAAATATGAAACAAGCAGCTGTTATAATAGTACTGAATTGCCCCTCTTGAATTTTGGCATGCCCTGAATTTGGCAAGGTATTCCTTTCCAGGAACATTTCCCAACCTGTTTGTGAAGTAGTGGATCGGTGTGACAGATACATGGCAATGTTAGACATTAGATAAAGACACAGTAAGAGAGACTAGACTGGAACTTAGGACTGCTCCATATAAAAGTTAATATGAGAGTATTCGTTATAAACCTATCAGGAATGGGCTTTCCACTGGTGTGTTTGTAATATTTAGCAATAGTTAATCTCTTTCCAGTCCAAGATTTACAGAAGAACAAGAGTGCCAGCCGTGAGCTGGCCCAGCAGTTCAGTATTCTAGAAGATCATAGAATCATAGAATGGTTTGGGTTAGAAGGGACCTTTAAAGGTACAAGGCATATTCAATGTATTTTACCAATGTTAGTTAGCAATGTAGACAACTGGAATAAGATTAGTGTCAGGAGAATTATGTGTTATTAATTAACTGTAGTAAGTGTATTCTTCCCACAGAATTTTAGTTAGTATCCCCTTCTATTTTTTGTTTAACAAGACTAGATGTCCTTGAAGCTTTGGGTATTTTATGTGTCTATATCTATGTAAAAAAAACAAACAAACAAACAAAAAAAAAACCAAACCCAAACAAACAACAACAAAAAAAACCCCAACAACCCAGCCTAACCATTTTCTATGTATTTGTGTATTGTGTACTTCTGTTTTGAAGTAATCAATGTAATTATCTCTTTCTCTAGGGGTTGATCTCCAGGTTTGTACTTCTAAAAATCCAACATGCTGTACCAAAAAGATGGAAGAAAGATATCAGACTGCAGCAAAGCAAGACATACAGCAAGTGCTGCAAACATCAAGCGCTACATTAAAATTTTTAATATCCCGTAATGCGGCTGCTTTTCAAGGTAAGGCTTTCTGCTTTTTGTTTCCAAACTTGTTCCTACTTTTCTTGATTTTAATTTTTGATTAGTTTATGCATGTAATAAAAGTTATCTGTTAATTTTTAGTTTCTCCCTATGCTTTTGTGCTTTCAAAGGAGTATTAAGTCACACAGGTGATTAGAAACTGCATTGCTTTTGGAATTTGTGACTTTTAAAAATGATATTTGAGAAAAAGAAACTGTTTTAGAAAGATGTTTTGATTTGAATTGTAAACCAGTAACTTGGCGTTCCTCTTGAACTTCTTTAATTTGGATGATACTAAAATGCAAGTTTATTGCCTAGAGTGCTACAAAAGAGAGATTTTGTTATTCTAGTATTTCCGCCCACCATGTTCTTTGTCTTGTTTTAATAGAAATGCTTGGGCAGTTTGTTTTTGAGGTTCATTTTTGGGATCTAGTTTTGTAAGCTTTTGAGTTGCTAAAAAAATTTTCTGAGTTTCTAAAAATACTTTTAAAAAAAATTGGAGGTTGAGTGATGGTTGTTCAATGCGCAATAGGAAGCTATCTGATAAATTAATAGTTATTTGGGCTGGTGGTGGGATTGCTTTTTAGCAATTGCGCTGTGTACTATTCAGTTTTCTCTGAATTAATAAGGCATAAGTTAATGCATAAATTGATTAGGAGCTGGGAAGATGTGAGAAATAGTGGCAATATGAGGTTTTATGTAATAGAAAGGGATATAGAATTCACATATGTTGAGGACAAAACCCTACAGTCTTGTAATTTGTCTATTAATATGTACTTATGGCTTTAATGACTACGTGGTTGGACAGGATTAGATGGTAACTTTGTACAGGTTTAGGAAGTGGTTCTTCTGGTGACTCTCTTGTTTTAACCTGTGAAGCTAAAATGATTAGCAGAACAAGAACAACTGCCTAAGGTCATAAAATGGGCAGCAAAGTTGATTCTGGGGTCATATAGCCTTCCCTTTTTGAAATTTAGGCTGTCTAATGCTAAAAATGGGTTGCAATTGCTCTCTGGCTTCTGGGAGTATTGACATTTAGACTGCCTAACACAGCTGTTAGGTGTCATAGGTGTCATGACACAGGGTGTCATGATCAGGAGATCACTGGTAAAATGTGCAAAGAAATCTCTCCCTCCCTCTCTTCTGCCTCTGTTCTTCCTTCCAACTTCCATATATTATCTCTCTTTTTTGCACCATAATAATATAATAGGCTGTATTGCTTTGCTGACCTAGGGCTGTAGAGTCTGTAGAGCTCAGTAACCAACTGCACTTTCTTTAAGTGAGGGCTGTACTCTATACTTTGGTGTTGTAACACCTCCTTCTTTCCCCCACTGCTAGAGAAAAAACAAAAGAACAACACACAAAAAAACCCTTAGGTATCTAGATAACGTACTTGTGCAATCCCAAGATTTCTCAGTCTTCGCAAGAATGGGATTGAAGTGACATTTAAGTGAAGTTAAGTGAAATCGGGACCCAGAAACTACATTTCTATTTCTTTTATGTCCTGAGGAGCTCAGTCAGTGGGGTGTTTTCAGAGTGTGTGCAGTGTATATCTCCCCCCTAGGTGAGTTCTCCCTGAAAGACAGGGATACACATATGCCTTTGAGGAGAAATGGTTGTACTTCCCTTGGGTGCAATCAGAGCAGATATTCAGGGTGTGTGTTCTAGGCCCTTCTCAGCTTGTAAAGGTTCAAATTTTATCACCTGCCAGTCCAGGAGGGTGCCCTAAACACCAATTCAGAGGCTAATGTGGGACGTAAGCACTTTTCACTCTCCCAGTAATGCCATTTTACAGTGTAGAAAGGAATTCAAGAAGCACAGACCCAAAGAAAGGAGCCTGCTCTGTAGCCTAGTCCTCCCTATAGACGGATGGTTGCAGTACTGCTTGAGAACTAGTTTTTCATTTTTTTGTGAAATACGTGTGAGCAGTTCTTGTAGCAGGAACACAAGCCATCCTTTGCAAATATGTAGCCTAACGCTAATTACTTCTCCTACTGGCTTTCTTTCATCATTTGCTTTTAAGCAAATATTTTTCAAAGCATATACTTCAAAGTATATATGTTTTATATACCTTATACACTTCATATATTTTTGAAGTATATGCTTTAGTACTTCTGTCTTTAATTTCCTTTTATGTAAAGAAGTATAATTGAGAGAGAATATTCTGTGGATTATGGTATTATTTAGATTTAGAACCTTGAAGTAGTTATTTATGGAAGAACATGCTGTTGAGCGTGGTACTAAATTTTGAAGAATTGCTATGGTTGCTAACTAAAATTCAAGCTAAACGATTTCAGATTCAGAAACCAAAATAAGATGCTGCTGATGTTTTTTGGGTTTTGAACTCTAGGAACATAATAAGACATTATACCTGGTCTGAATTCAGTTTTGATCCTGCTTTGAGCAGGAGTTTGGACTGGAGACTTCCTGAAGGCCCTTTCCAATCTGAATTACTGTATGACAGGGTGTCTGCCTCAGCATCCACCACCAGTTCTTTAGGCATTCTCTTTGTTTAGCTGGGCTGTGCAGCTAGGAGCGCAACTACCTCTTCTGCTACTTTGGCAACTGGACAGACATCTCAGCAGTTACACAGAAAGCGTGAAGGGGATTGTTGTGGTGTGTACAGAGGGGAGCAGGTGTTGTGGACGTTGCCACAGTTGCCACCTGCCTCTTTTTGAAGTCTGTTGAGGTTCGGTGCCTTGGCCTAAAAGAGATGGACTGGATCCAAACAGAAAAATAGCTAAAGTTTTCTCTCAGTTTCTTACATATTCAGTAGAGAGAGGTAGGCAGTTAAAACAATCTGTATCTTCCTCTGGAGATCTTCACAGGTATGTTTTCTCTCTGTATTAACTACAGTCTAGAGAGCCTGAGTACTTCAGGATGACTAGGTACTAAATACTTCCAGATGGCTGAGTTTGTTCATGAAATGAGGCATCTGTCTGTTAACTGTATGTATGTGTATATGTATCCTTATATGAAAGTAAATATATATATATAGACATATCTTTGCCTTCTTCTAATATTTGTTAAAATCCTGTGGTTCTACATTGTGGCAAGTGCTGTCTGCTGACAGTAACTCTCTATTGACAATTTTCAAATGTTGCAAAAATTCCATGTTTCTTAGGACATGTTAAGCTGCATGGTGCAAATCGCACCACTTGTGTACTACTTCCTAGTAAGTACTCTTAGAGTTTTTTCCCTACATTTCAGGGTGTTTCAGAGTCTGTATTTTCTTTTTCACTGTGAATCTTGTTTCTTTTTAATACCTTTGAGGAGTGGTAAGGGAACAGAAGGATAGGTGAGAGTGAAGTTAAATAAGATATTAATCTGGTAAGTGGGAGATAGATTATGGAGAGCAAGAAATCATTCTTCCCTTGGGAAGGGTGACTAGAGAAGTTAAGCTGTATGATACTTATGTTTCAATACAGTTAATTTGATAGGATAACATTCTTTCACATCTCTGCAATTTTAGTATTTATTATCTTAATAATACCTGAGAAAAATATTGTGAGTGCTGTACAGGGATTGCCATAACATCTCCATTCTAGTGGTGACCATAAAAACAAATGCTTTTTTAACCTTTATTTTATATGCTGTAGACCAACATATAGGTCAACACACTCCTTTGCACAGTTCTTAGATGTTGCTCAGAGTTCACACTGACCCTTGTCTATACCTCCAAACAAAAGAGGAACAAGCGCCACCAGAGTCAACCCTTGTATAGTCACAATGCAGTGCCACTTTTTGTGTAGGGAAAAAAAAAATCCCTACAATTTATAATAACTGGGAGAGGAATTGAATAAGCATCTAAGAATCTGGTGATTTGGAGGGGGATGGAGCTCTGTGTGACAGAATAGCAGATCTTGTGTCACTTCACTGTTTTACCACACCAAGAGCTCGTAACTCTTTAAAAAGTGGCAATATATGACATAGAACATGATAGCAGCTTGTCTGGTTGAATGGGAAGTGTAGAGATGATAACTAGAGTCTGAAAGCAAATGGACTTTTCTTTGTCCTACTATATTTGGCAACTTTAGCACTGTACAACTGATTTAAAAATAATCATTTATGAATGTGGCAACTTGTCACCAAAACAGTCGATTTGGCAAGTATGCTTCTCTAAGAGGTAATAAACTGCATTTTTCAATATAGCCTTTCCTGACTCTTTTACTACTATGTAGAAAAACTAATGCCTTTGTGATGTAAGTTCTGGAGTATATTGAATCAGGTTTTCCTGGTGCAGTTTCATGTTCTTCTGTGAAATTATTACTACACAATAGATCAATGTCCACTTTAACCTAGACGAGAATTAAGTGAAGTCAAACTGTTATATCATATTGTTTGAGGTCACAGTACAATTACTACATTTAAATATGATGAAATTGTAGTCAGTAGCTAAAATAAATTGTGTGAACTAGAAAATGTGTTGAAATCTTCTGAGCTGCTTTGTCTGGTAGCGTGGTAAGCCATAAGAAATAATGGAATATCTGTTCATCCTTGTAAAACTAAACCTGCCCTGGCACTGATTCAATTGTTTTCCATTTATGAAGTTTTCTGAAGAATGATTTGAGGATCAGAAAACTCTTAGCAAGAGCTGCTGTATATATCACTTATGGTTTCAAATGATACATTGCCCTCTATATCATTTGCAATGTCAAGAACTACTTTGAAGTTCCAACATTTTCCTCTTTCTCTGCTCCATAATCCTTTATATTTTAAGTGTGATATAAATAAGCTAAAATTCAAATACTTGTGAATCCCAACTTTTATTAATCAAATGAAACTGAATGATTCTGTTAAAAGTCAAAAAGTGGACAAGCTAAGAGACCTGATTGTCACTCTGTTGTTATGCTGGGGTATGAGGGTCTCAAAAATGTCTCTGGTTCACCACAGTTATGCTCCTCATTCTTTGTTGCTCTGCAGACCTTCCCCACAGCTATGATTGTGTTCCCCATTGGGCTGAAGAAGTAGGGAATTCTAATAATGTGGGAAAATTATTATACCCACTGGTTGATTTAAGGAGTAAAGCTGTTATACAAATCTTATTAACTTCAAAAATCCTCTATTCAGATGGTATTTTGATTCCTTTATAATACAAAAGCAGGATAAACAGCGTGCTAGTATAACTTAGAACTGGACACAGTATGTCTGTATATACATAAAACGTAGCATTGAGGGGCTGTTCTAAGTGCAGAAATCTGAAGATTTAGATTAATACTTAGAATTTCATTATTAATCCTGAGTTTTATTTCTGTATTGCAAGCAAGTCTTTTATCATTTTATAGGTATTTACTTCCATTGTATCCAAGTCTTATCTTTTAGATACTTATTTGCATACATGTATGCTGTGCTACAGGCATTCCTGGAGTGTATATACACAGGGATTTAATGAGCTTCTGTAATAACAGTTTTCACCACATCAGTCTTTTCTTAAATTGTACATTTTTAGTGCGCACTTGTGCTTGTGGATTCTTGTCTTATACTATGGTTGTTTACCATTACTTAATTATTTCTCCTAATTGCAATAATACCTGAGCTACAGTTAAGCTGACATAGGTACACTGGCCAAAGTTTCAGACTCACGTATTTGGTGAATACTAAGTTTTTTTCATAATCATATTTTTTTTTTTAGTACCCAGCTAAATACTATTTTGGTTTACGTCTGTGTAACACAGTGATCAGTGTAGATGTATGCTAATTTAGAGTTTTTCTACTTTATGTAGTGCTTGTACTTCACAGTTTTTTTCTAATGTACAAATTCAAAGCATCATTCCCTTGCGAGCAGTGCCTATAAAAAGTTTGCATTTTTACAGAACTGTGGATGCCTGCTTCCTGCTTATTCTGAGAATTTTGGGAAACTGATTTGCTGGCAAAATGTGGGAGTTTGAAAGAAGACTGAACTCCAACAGAAGAAGGCAGTATAAAGTTGGTAGGTTAGAATGAATGTTTAGAGTTGTTTCAAAGATAGCATTTTCTGTAGCCTTTTAAGATTTCCAATATTTCTAAGTACATGTGGGAAAGTTTTCACTTAGTATTTTTATTCTCTCTGTTAAGAAAATGAAAAAAACATCAGCAAATCAAGTTTTGTTGAAAGACAGAACTCAAAATAATCTTGACGAGTTGGAGACAAAGTCTAAAATCGTATTGTTTAGCAGGAACAAATGCAAAGTGCTACATTTAATTGGGGAGAAACAATGGAAGACATAACAGTATGGGGGATAACTTGGAATGGATCTGTAGGAAAAGTTTGGGAGTAATGATGGATCAAAAGCTGACAGAAGTCAGTGGTTTCATGCTGTTGTGAGACAGGCAGCTATCATCGTAGGATTCTTAAACAGAAAGACAGCAGACAAGGTTTGTGAACTGAAACTTTTCAGTTTTGCACTGATAAACTGGAGAACCAGGGTTCGGTTTCAGTTCAGTTTACTTGAAGAAAGACATGGGCCAACTGGAAAAAAGAGCAAAAATATGCTCTGAAATCTAAACCTGTCACTTAAAAAAATGGACAACCCTAGTTTCTTTAAAATGAGAAATCTAGGGAAGAATCACACTATTCCATCAAAAACATAGGTGACAACTACATAGGAGAAAGTAGTTATCTGCACTCTGTCATGTAGTAGATAAAAAACAATGGTTTCATACTGCAGCAAAGGAAATGTAGGCTCAATATGAGGGAATATTTTCTAATGACAACATTAAAATGCTTTTGACTAAACCTTTGAGGGATTTCCATGTCCAGAGGTCTTAGAAACAAGCTGCATGAGACAGCAGCTGCCATATGTTGTAGATGTGGCTGATTCTACTTTGGGGCCAGGAGATAGACTAGACTGCTCAACAGGCTTTTCTCAGCCCTACAATAGGCTTAAAATACGCTTTATAAAGAAAGATTAAAGGAATCGAATGTTTTAACTAGTTTTAAGCTTAATCTATGGGTGCTATCTGACAAAAAACGGTTCATTAATTTCTTTCCAAGAAGATAACACATTTATCTACTATAACATAACAGGATTGACTGCTTGAGCCATAAAGACGCTTGCAGATAGGTTTAAATTCAGAATATTTTATTTCAGTATTTAAAGAGCATGAATTTGTTCAAAATTTTGTTCATGAAAAATTATTTCATTATTTGTTATTCTTACAGCGGAACTGTTGTGCTTAGAGCTACTAAATCTGTACACTGTCACTTGAATAGACACTTAGTAATTACACTATTATGAACTACAAATTCCATGTGGGAAGTTCAAGGAATTTTGCAGTTTTTATAATATAGAAAGTAATATTTTTAGACCATTTTTTTCAAATTGTATCTCAGTGAGCCTGGCATGCTGCTTAGAAGAAATGGAATAATCTACTGCATTTTTTTTTCTTTCCCAGCAAAAGTGAACTAAAATTGTATGGCTTTAGGTGGAATTTTTAAAGATAGATACTTTTACATCTAAAGTAGGTAAATCTAATTGCGATTTAAGTGACGTCTTTAACTAGAAAACCATGTTGTAAAAACAGCAAATAGAAAAAATAAGGGAGGGTAGAATTGCATCAAATTGGAATTAATCAAATAAATATTAGAATACATTATTACAAAATTTAACAAGCCAAATACTGACTTTTCTTGTAAATAACTACACCTGTGCTTTAAAAAGTAGATGATGAGTAATAAAGTGAGAATTAAACCAGGAAATCTGCAAAAAAAAAAAGAACTGAACAGCGAACATAAACCTGGGAGGATAATTTTGCTCCTGTGGAGAAAAAAATCTGAAGTTATTGCTAGACACCTTAGGGCGTGTCAAATGTCACTTGAAACCTATGGTTGGACAACTGAACTGAGCCCAGTATCACCTTTGACTGTAATGAAAGCTTGGACACTTAGATTTCAAATATTTAGATACCTACACTGAGGTGCCTGAAGCTGTGCCCCAATGTGTATATTACACACACCAAAGTAGCAGCCCTCAGAAGTTCCCTACTCTCTGGAACCTTACAGCCGCTTTGTCTAATGTAGCTCAAGGGCGTTGGGTAAGGTCTGGCAACACAAGCAGGTTATTGAGCAATAAGCTAATATTTGAGTTTCCAGCCTATCAACTACTTGGAGGCGATTGCTTTTATCCTGAAGTAAATGAAAGCTGGCTTACAGCTCAGAGTGAGCTGCTTCCCTCCTGCCAGAGAGGTAGAAATGTGCAAGTAGATTCTGTACACAGAATGGGAAACCTACTGTTCACCCCTTTGCTTATCATGTGGCGATTTGCTTACATGCAAAATAGGAAGTGATTATCTACTTTTCTTTCTGTTCTTTTTCTGGAATGAAGCAGAAAGGTATGTCTAGCTCGTCATGAAGTAGGTGGTATAGTGATTTTAACAGTGGTAATGAAACAAACTTTTACTGATATTAAACAGGTCATCCACAGGCATAGGGAACTGTACTTTGAGTCTTAAAAACTACTGATACAAGTATTGTCAATTTTTAATAAATCTACGAGTCTCAACTTGCATTAAGGGCTTGAACTTAGGTCTGTGCAGACTAGAGGAGTGCTGTGATAGAGATCTGCTGATCTTGGACTTCTAGAAGGAACACTTTATATTCACTCTGTAAGTGCATTTAAAATGCATATGCATAGCAGGTCACAATACGGAATGCTACAGATTTTCTGTAGCTCAGCTGCATAGCTGTTCAGCACATGTATAGTAGCCGCTTATGTAGGATTTTTGGTTAGCATTTAAAAATACACTAGATTGTTGAGGAGAGTTGACTGTTTTCTGGATTATTTATTTTGCAGTGTATAACTCTTAGACTTCTGTGTTGCAGCTGTTCTGGTCTGTATAGCTACTTAATATTCATTGGGACAGAAGCAAAGTGAAAAATTAGCTCTGTAGTTCAGTGGTTAGGATACTCATCTGCAACAAAGGAAGGTTGCGTGTTGTTGCTC
This sequence comes from Anarhynchus alexandrinus, assembly GCA_008711295.1. Lineage (NCBI taxonomy): Eukaryota > Metazoa > Chordata > Aves > Charadriiformes > Charadriidae > Anarhynchus > Anarhynchus alexandrinus. The sequence goes on from VUYV01000541.1 coordinate 300,667, forward strand.
CAGGGAGTATTTTTAATTATTTGTATAATCTAGAAATATAGTCTGCACTGGCATAGTTTCACCTGCTAGGCCTGAATCACCTTAGAACAAGTGTTTCTTTCAAGGTATATATGAACTCTGGGCTGGATATACTTTCCATCTCTCATCAGTTTTGTTGTTGCCCTTTTCAATGGATCCTGTACGGTCACCAGGACTTTAAAAAGAAGGAAATATGTGCTGACTGGGAGCCAATTAACTAACTTCTCTTAAAGAATGATAAGAGATTCATCTAAATTCCGATGGATATTCCACTCAACTACCACCACTGTGATAGCAGTGGGCTGGCTGCTTGTTTTGAATGAGATAAACTCATGCAACGTAGAGCATAGCTGTTCTGCAGGATCAGGCTTATTATGTGGTTGAGACAATTTATTTCAAATCAAATTAATGTGTTATTTTTATACTGGAATATAGCCTGTCTTTGTGCTTGTGTAAAATGCATTATGTATGTATAAATATATATTTTTTTTGTTAAATATCTAAAAAAAAATTAAATATTCGAAGTATTCCTTGTTCTTTATGTTGTACCTACAAGGTCTTTGTGATTTGTAAGATGGGATATTGTAGTTATAATTTGCAGGGTTTGTAGATGTGCAGAATGGGACTAGAAGTCTTAGGTTATAGCATGGCTTTGCATTGTGCTCCCATTATGTCATGGCAACTTTAAACTTAAGTAGTTTGTAAGCTAATTTTCTGGCTTTTGCATAACACAGCTTTAACCTTGTGATATTTTGAACAAATTGCTGGTAACGTAAAATATCTGATTATCAGCAATAACTATTTAGTTTTGTCACTCCTGATATGTTACTTAAAAGCTGCAAGCAAGAATCCTGTAAGCAAAGTAAGGCCTAGTTCAACCATATTAAGATTCTATTTACATTTTAATTTGGTTTCTGCTGTGTGACTGTGTTATAGTGAAGCTATTACCTGGCTCAGTGGTCCCCACAGACAATTTCCCTTTCTCATTCTGATTTTATTGTAAATGATTGTCAGCATAGTACAGGAAACTGAAAATTCAATTTTGATCAGTCCCATGAGGGACTTGATTCTTCATGGCTTACTCTTGTTGTTTTAAAAATAAATTGAAATAGCCATCTAATTTAAGGGTTTCCTTCAGAGTAGAGGATTAAAATCTGTAATTTCTTTTATGCAAGGTCTTTTCCTTTATTGTGTTATTAGGTAGAAGCTAATATTTAAGGAAATTTTGTAGTGATTACCCCCTTGGGAGAGACTTAGTTCTTCATTTAATATTGCTATTTTATATTTAATGGTTCATTAAGCTGCCTTTTTTCTTTTTTTACACCTGGTGATCATAAACCTACTGTTTTATTTTAAGGATGTTTTCTTCAGTATTTATTATAATTTCAGATTTAAATATAGCCCTTCCTGCACCCACTGCACTTAGTTCTTACTGTGAAACAGATCAACGACCCCTTCGGTTTAAAGAACTTAAATTTTGCTTCCTTTCTCTGTGCTGTGTTACTGTGAGACAGAATAGCCAAGAACGTAGAAGATGAAATAATGCAAAGTTAGAAGGGGACCAGGAGGAAAAGAGAAGGTAACTGCGTAAGAACAAAAAAGGTTAGTGATATAGTGCAGTGTGACCCACCCAGAGCCAAAGGTGTTAACAGTGAATCATTGGGATGAGATTCAAGACTTGATTCAGCTTCACAACAGGCATCTATCTAGTGCTGTTTTAGCTGTCATAGAGTGTCCTGTCTGTCTTCCAGGCCTACTTCTACAGAGGGGCGCTGGTCCTGTTTGTCCTGTCATATCTGCTGATTCCATGGGGGACGTAATCCATAACCTCAAGAAAAGCAAATGACACTATATTTTGGGCAAAAGATTCAAGTTCGCTCTTTCAGACTATAGGTGTCCACATCTAGTGTCTACATGTGGGGTTAGGGGCATTCGGTCCCATAATAGTCAAAGGAAATAAGATCAAATATGTCTATTTTAAAGGGAGTTAAGTAACTCCAGTGACTACATCTATATTAACAGTTTCTGCTTACATAAACTGTATATAGTGTATATTTATGTTTTAAAAGTAAGGGACTAAGTTATATTAAAGCCTTAGACGATGTCACTATTACAGAACAGTCACTGGAGCCTGAGGGGGAAAAGAAAAAAATTGCAATTCAAATTGCTGCTCTTCAGGAACATCACAGTCTTTGAATTAGATACAGAACAGACAAGGTAGTAGGGTGAAAAAAAAAAAAAAATCACGATTGTAGGTTTGTTCTTGCTTCTAACTACAGATTTGCTTCCCTAGCTGAAACAGTTCTTTGATACTCAGTTTCCCTCTCTGTAGTTGCTATGGTACCTAATGCAACTGGAACAGGAGCATATCTCAGGCAGATTTGGGAAGATGCAGAGGCTCAAGCTTTTTGCATGTCTTCTTAAAACTCAGCTCCCCTTATAAAACCTATCAAGAGCACTTATACTAGTGACTTAAATAATGAAAAATATCCATGTCCATTAAAGGTCTTTAAAAAATATCCAGGCATAAGTTATGTCTGTGTACTGATCAAGGCAATCAACTGAGGAATGGATAAAAACACCCAAATAAACAAACAGAAATTAATAAATCCTAAAAAGCCAAACCTTAGAGAAGTATAGACTTAGGGCATTGGCAAGAAAGAAGACAAGAGAAAGGGGAAAACAGTTATGGGGTTTTTTTGCTTCTTCTTTTCTATAGAACTTTACACCCTCAGTTCCCTCACCTGCATAGTGTACGACCATAACCAACAGTCTTTTCTTGAGATTACAAGCTAAAATTACTCTAAGTATCAGAAAGGAAGGGGGAAGTCAAAGACAGTATTAAGAATTCAGTGTATCCAATTAATCAGCTGGTTGTTGTAGAGAATCTTCAAAGTTTCTTTTCTGCGCTCCAATTGAGGACACTACTACTTATGTAACCTGAAGAAAAGAAAATTTGACTGTGTTTTAGAAACTAATTCCTCTCTTCTCTGCATCATCTAGCTTTAGATTTCGGTGAAGCACATTACGGCTAGAAGCTGTAAGGAGTAGTTCCCTAACTTAGTCCATTTACGTGCAAGTGTCTTCTGTAACACTGAAAGAAGGCCAGCCATGGCATCTTCTCGCTGTGTATGTTGAGAATTCAGAACAAGTGATAGTTTTTTGACTTATCATTTGAAAATGTAATATCTCATACAGCGTGAGAACAGCATTACAACATTTTCCTGAAAAGTTAAAATGAAAATTCTTAAGACCAAGAAAAGTCTATTTGAGGTTCTAGCAGAATGAAGTAAGAAAAACATTCTAAATAGAGCATGTCAAGTTTAATTCAAAGTATAAGTAGTTTCTCAAAAAAAGCTGCTAAGCTGCTTCTGTTCCCATAATGATATAGGAAAAAGTAAAATTGGTTATTCTGACTCAAAACTTTAGAGCTTGTACAAATTCTGGGGAAAAACATGTTCTGGTTTGCTTTACAGCACTACATCTAGGTTTTCCATTACCTTAAACTTCAGAAGTCATCACTATCTATTTAATATGGAGATACAGCGCTAGTGACATTCTTTTCTGTCATTTTGTATCCACTTTCACAAATACTCAGTTATCTGAAGGACTCATCATATGAATCCAGTCCATGTGAGCTATTAAGTAAAGCTACACAGGTAAATGTATCTCTTAAGCAGGGTGATCTCTGGCCATGAGGAGGTACCCAGCTTGGTTGAGGTGCATGTGCAATATCCAGGCATAAGCAGTATCTAGACCAGTGGTAGACTAACAGCATCCACGTACTGTGTTAAGCTGTACCATTTGCTGCCCTTATGCTCTCTAAGGTGATTATTTTCACAGGTTTTCTTTTTAGTTTGAGGGTGTCTGAAATAACGATGGTAACCCATCAGTGTAGTGTTTTTAGAACATGGCATCAAGTGTATGTGTTTGCATGCCCATGGGTGAGGTGTTGGGGCAAATGGTGGTGCTTGAGTGGCAAAGGCTGCTGGAACAGTGATAAGGAACTGTATAGGCCGGAGGGAGCAAAACTCATCTATACTGCTTTTTAGTCCCAGGAGTGAAGTGAGGTTTTGTTTCAGTGGGCACAAGTTGGCTCACATGAATCCTTAGAGCAAGCTGGCATTTAGACGATACAGATGATCAGGGGAGGTGGGAATGAACCGGGGGAGCTAACTTGCTTGGCCTCGTATATGTAGCTATACTCTGATTAGTCTTCCAGGAAACTTTTGACAAAGTCCACCAACAAAGGTATTTATTAGACAAGATAAGATAACCAAGATAAAAGATAAAAAGAGTGTATGACTGAATAACTGCGGGGGCGGGGGAAAGAAAGAACAAGTTAACAAAAACATATAGAAAGAAATGGTTGATTCTTACAGTGGAGCGAGGTCACCAAAGCGGTCTTTAATNGGACATGGATTTTGACATGGACACCTCTCTTTAAGGGTGTGTGCTGTTCAACACAGAGCAAAAAAAAACCAAACCTGGAAGAAGGAACAAAAAGTAAAGCAGTGCTTATGATCATAAGTTATACAGGGTAATACAGAAGACAGCCAAATGCAAAAAGTTGCAGAAAGGCTTTACAAGTCTGGCTAAACAGGAATTAAAATGGCAAACAAAATCCAGTAAAATTGCATGTCAAGTGATACATATGGGGAAAATAAATCCTGTTTCTTATATAAAATGAAAGTCTCTGAGTTGACCACTAATAAGATCTTGTGATTGCAATAAGTAATTCTGTGAAAAATGCAGGTTGATGCTCTGTAGCAGTTAGAAAAGTAAATAACATATTAGGAACAGATGGCAAAGCAGGAACCATTGCATGTTGTTGCTTAAATCCATGTTCTCCTGCATTTTGAATACCACGTGCGGTAGACTACTGACATGGGCTTTGGAATCCCTTATCACTGAAGCTCTCTAACTTCTAAGCAGAAAAATTCCTCAACATCATCTGTCAAGAAAGTTATAGTTGTCATTTATCCTTTCTTGGGGAAGAATGAGAGATTTGATGACTTCCCAGAGTTGGTTCAATCTGTATTTTGTTCTGGAATTTTATTTTTATAGCTTATCAGTAGCTACAATATTCTGGGTACTAAAGAGAACTTTAGTAACTGATGCTATAACAACAGCCAGCGTCTGGGAGCTCAGCCAGATGGACTCAGATGAGAAATAAGCAATAAATTTTAATAGTCAAGGTGATTAGCCACTGGAACAAGCTATCTGTAGAGATAATAGAGTATCAACCCCATCTCAGGTTCTTCAGTTCTGGTTTAGCATCAGCTTTTGAAGATGTGCTGTAATCTAATGCTGGCCACTGCCTTATTTTTTTAAAGTTATATTTTGTAGGCCTAAGGTATGTTACAGCAGTCAGATTCTGCGATCCTACTTTAGTCTTAAAAATGGTGAGTGTGAACATATGAAGGTATTCATCGTAGTACAGTCTGGCTCTAGAATGATTCCTTGAAGGATGAATAATGTCAATTTCGTCAAAAAACTGAATACAGTCTACCCCCCCCACATCCCCCCACCGTTTTCTTCCTCATGCAGAGAGTTAATGGAAGACCACTGAGTTATTCAAGTTCTCCGAGCACTTTTACAACTAAGTGGGATTTAGTGTGGTATGTGTATCATTAAATTCTTTCGAAGCATAAAGGCCACAAGTGTTTATGGTTGCTTTGGATTCTCTTTGCGTGCTTTATATGTTTTTTAAGGACCTTAGGACCCATGCATTTTTGTATCCTTAGTGAATCCTTTCTGGATTGCTAGACTTAGGGGTATCAAGCTGTTACACATTTCAGTCTTGAAGTCACTTTCACCTGTTTCTTTCAACATCATAGACCTGCACACTACTGGCATTATTGCTCTGTGCTGTCAGTTGTTGTATAAATATTCATTAAGGCTTTTTTGAAAAATAGATAATGGCCAAAACTTCTTCCATTTCTCTTTGCACTCTTCGCCATGATTCATACTGTCTAATTGAATTGGGCTCCAGCTTCTAAGAAAGTAGTATTTAGAAGCTGAGATCCATCAATGGAACTTCAAACCATCAAGTTTTACATGAAAACAGGACTTCAAAGATTTTGGCAAATGTCTTATTTTTTGGTCACAAATGGAGAAAGATTGTACATGGCAACTACTTTACTTGTTACCAAGCTAAGATACTTTCTGCATCTTGAAATCTTGCAACACTGTTATTTCATCATGAAGAAACAATACTTTCGCCCCACCCCAGAGTCCTCTTTAGGTTATCACATGAAATCTGTAGCATAACAGAGGGAAGGAATAACTTTGGAAGCAAGCTGCCATGATTTATTATTACTCGTTAAATGAGTCTTTACCCTACATGAAATAATATTTTGCCTTCTTTCTTTAGCAGCCTAAAACTTAACATACCTTATAAATTACCTACATATTAAGTGAAACCAGGTTACTTTTCATACGTGATTCTCTAGTGAATATTATTTTGAGCTGCTGTTTGTTTTTGCTTTTCACTTTATCTTTTGTGATTCTCAACTCTGTTACTATGTAAGTGTATGGGATTGAGAACATGCCTAGCTGAAGGAGGTAAACAAATGCTAGAATGACAAAATATGACTTTTATATGATATAAAGTATCATTAAAATTCTAATTTTTGCTGAATTTTATTATATAAAATAAGTTAGGCAAAAATTTGTAGACAGAATTTCTCTTATGATCTGTATTCACTGGATAAACTTCCAACTATGTTTTTTGAGTTCTTAAAAACATATTACCTCTATCTTCAAATACTGGTCTTATCTGTGTCATTAGGTCACCAGAGTTGTAGGAACAGTATGATATTAGATAACATACTTTAGATATATGAAAATTAATCCAAAGAGAAAATTCTTGTACTCGATACTGTCTCAATTAAGTTCTACTTCAGGAGTTTTTGAAAGTGTTTTGCTTTTTCCACTCATGGATCTCCACCGGTATCTAGTTGCCCTGTGAAGACCAAGGCCTGTTCTAATCTAGTTGTTTTTGTTAACCTGGTAAAGTTATGCCTCTGAGGACCTTTGAGAAATGTGTTAAGTGAAAGGACTAGGATTTTTACTTGATATACCTTTTTGTCTTGTCGCTTTGATAAATTTTCAAAAATTAGATGTAACAGCTGCTTCTAAGTATTTACCTGGTGAGAGCACAATGGTAAAAATCTTCCCTGATGCTTTAATTATGCTACTTTTATGCAGACACATACTTTTTCTCTTTCCATTCAGGGAGGGAAAAGGTGCTTACCTAGAAATGGACAGCAGGGGGACTTGGACTAGGTTCTCTGAACTACTTATATATTTTATTTTAAACAGCCAGTGGATTCAAAACAACAGTAGAAACCAGAATGCTTCTCACACTGACATGCCATCCTTGGTCTCTATCTTTGAAGCAGGGACTAAACCAGTAGGTCTGTCTTCCCTTATCTGAGTTTTTCATGAATAAGCTAGAGCTAGGTTTCTTCTGCCTGCTCTCCTTCCCGCCCCGCGAATATTACATCCCAGGCCAGAGGGTGGCTGGCTGAGCTTTCACAGGAGTAGTGGAAGGTTTTTTCTCCTATGCTGTTTGATAGTCCCAAGGAAGAGCCCCATCTGAGTCTTTACAGATTTAAAGAAGAGAATTTGTGTTTCCAGACTGAGTACAACTTAATGTTTGCATTTGTATTTATCAGTGTATGTACATTAGTGGTTTCATCTATTTATCTATTTATTTATTATAAGCTTAATACAGCACCAGGCTGGTTTGGTTTTTTTTGTAAGTTTGAAGTGGTTTGATCACCTGATAATTATTCTTTTAAAAATATACCATATCAGAACGATAGTTATCTTTCAATAAAGTGCTAGACTAGACCACAGTGTTCAATCCTTAGTAATACCACAGATTACCAACATGAACTAAGAAGTCATTTAGTCACTCTGGGGGAATACAGTCTGTGGAAGGCCTACCTAAATGTTGACCTAAGCAACTAAAAGTGTAGCTGCATTCTTGACAGTGATGTAGACCAACTACTTTTCAACAGTACCTCAGTGTGTGGGTACCTAAACTGAATAGATATGTTTGTTCTTGGATGTATTTCTGCTTCAAGACAAGAGAAGGAAGTAAGGCTGGGTTGTTAGAATAGAGGACAGAAGAACTCAGTCTGCTCTGTAGCCTTGTGGGGATGAATTTACATTAGCAGTTTAGGTTGAATTAAAAGAGTTCTTTTGAATGGAGTTTGAAGCATTTGACACTGTTCCACAAAACACCCTTATCTGTAAATTGCAGAGACATTGATTTGACGGATGGACCACTTGGTGGGTAAGGAGTTGGCTGGATAGAATCATAGAATCATAGAATTGCTGAGATTGGAAGGGACCTTTAAAGATCATCAAGTCCAACCATTAACCTACCCTGACAAAACCACTTCTAAACCATGTCCCTAAGTCAGGATGGTCACACTGACAGACTTACAGTCAGTGGCTCGATGTCCACGTGGTGACCAGTGACGAGTGAAGTTCCCCAGGGGTTGGTACTGAGGCTGGTGCTGTTTAACATATTTGTTGGTGACATGGACAGTGGGATTGAGTGCACCCTTAGCAACTTTGCCAACGACATCAAGCTGTGTGGTGCAGATGACGTGCTGAAGGGAAGGGATGCCATCCAGTGGGACCTGGACAGGCTGGAGAAGTGGGTCTGTGCAAACCTCATGGAATTCAACAAGGCCAAATGCAAGGTCCTGCATGTGGGTCAGGGCAATCCCAAGCAGAAATACAGACTGGGCAGAGAATGGATTGAGAGCAGCCCTGAGGAGAAGGACCTGGGGGTGTTGGTTGATAAGAAGCTCAACACGAGCTGGCAATGTGCACTCACAGCCCAGAAAGCCAACTTCATCCTGGGCTGCATCAAAAGAAGCGTGGCTGGCAGGTTGAGGGAGGTGATTCTGCCCCTCTACTCCACTCTGGTGAGACCCCACCTGGAGTACTGTGTGCAGCTCTGGAGTCCGCAACATAATAAGGAAATGGACCTGTTGGAGCAGGTCCAGAGGAGGGTCACAGAAATGATCAGAGGGAGCAACTTTCCTTTGAAGACAGGCTGAGAGAGTTGGGGTTGTTCAGCCTGGAGAAGAGAAGGCACTGGGGAGACCTTATAGCTGCCTTCCAGTACTTAAAGGGGGCCTACAGGAAAGATGAGGAGGGGCTCTTTATCAGGGAGTGTAGCGATAGGGCAATGGGTAACAGTTTTAAACTGAAAGGGGGTAGATTTAGATTAGATATTAGGAAGAAATTCTTTACTGAGGGGGTGGTGAGACACTGGAACAGGTTGCCCAGTGAAGTTGTGGAGCCCCCATCCCTGGAGGTGTTCAAAGCCAGCTTGGATGGGGCTTTGAGCAACCTGGCCTAGTGGAAGGTATTCCTGCCCATGGGAAGGGGACTGGAACTAGACAATCTTTAAGGTGCATTCCAACCCAAACAATTCTATGAAATTGACTGTAGCAGTGCTGGAAGAGTTAAGTTATCCTATTGGATTGCCTTTTGAGTGCAGGTTTTTTCTTAGCATGACACTGTATGTGCAAGACTCCTGAAGAGCAGACCATCATATCCCTGGTCCAGGCACTACCTCTTCAGAACAGACCTACAACTAAATATGGATTTGGCTTAGCTCAGCATAAAACAAAAGAATATTGTAAAAGGAAATTTGGGGGAAAATCTGAGTATCGTAAGCTTCAGAAACTACAGAACAGAGAGCCATAGCAGCCGTCATTTTGGGAGAACACAGCTGTGACAGTGGTTTATTATATAAAAGGTTTTTAGGAAAGGCCTGTGAGGCCTACGGGCAGGTAGAAACATGACAAGGAGGGTTAATGCATGAGAAGGAGATGGTGATGGCCATAGGAACTGTAAGATGTCTTAAAGGGAAACAAAGTATTTATCCCTTAATTTGGGATTCAGAATTTTTTTTTTTTTAAGATCAATACTTATGTTTACTTTAACCATTTTATTGCTTTTCTTGTGGTGAGGTGTGTGAAGAGTTAATCCCATTCTGTTGTTTTTAATACATTTTCAAGAAAAAGGAGAATGTTTTAAGTGTTAGATATTTTAACGACATGGAGATCCAGATCTATTCTATTGCTGCTGTTTTTCTTTCTGTGTACAGCACAGATACCATATTTTTCCTTGCTTGAGGAGGCCACAGACAACTGGCTTGGCTAAGGACAAAGCCAGACAAAGCTCTGCAACTAGGAGATCTTGAACAACAAGCTAAAAAGTGATTGAAAAGCTTGTTACTAACCTGGAGGGTGAAATGTGTTAACATTCTTCAGTGGAAAAGATTAAACTTCATTCCCAAATACTGTTCTCGGAAGCTCCGGCATATCTAACTTCAGGAGAATGCTGCACTACAGACCTTTTGTTTTAATAATTTCCCTTTGTTTCTATGGATAAGTTTTTTTTCAAAACAGACGTTGTGGTCTGTCTGTATCACCTTTACACCAATTTCAGAATATAAATCTATTGCAAAGATAAGCCCCTTTATATTGCTAAGGAAACATGGGTGGCAGTTACTCCCAGGTTAGAGAGAATCCTTGATAACGCCTTTGATAGATGTGCTGAGTTCCTCAGCAGAAAAAATGGGTAGGAACAAAGACATATCCAGTCACAAAAAGATAACAGTTCATAGCCAGCTCGCAGAGAATGAGGATTCCTAGTTCTTTTTTTTAAAATTACTTTCAGTTTTTTATATTAATCGTACTTCTTTAAGTTGAATACTTCATGCTGTTGCTCATGCATATACATTTCCTGTCTGATTTATGTGGTGTTCCTTCTTATGCTCATAACTTTCTCTTCTATATCTATTTTGGTTATTTTTAGTTAATACTTTCATTTGACTCTGAGATTAAATTCAGTAGTATTAAAAGAAAAGCTTTTCTGTTCCTGTGTATTAGACAAATTAAGCATTTTTTGTGATTTGGTTTCCTAAGTGCAAACATCTGATGCTAATATTTGGTGACCTGGAACCTCTTACCTGGCCCCAGGGGCTCTTCTGGAGAAGTCTAGGTCTCCTGTGGATGCTGTGCGATGTCTTCCTGGCTATCACAGGTACTCTGGTGCTCTTCCAGTGGCACTGTATGTTTATGGTTACGTAGCTGAATCCCATTCAATTTGCTTTTAAGCAGATTTTATTGACAGTAGTGTTGATGGCAGTGGAACTGACAGACAATAGCATTTTTAACACTGCTATTTAGGAAGTAGCTGAAAGCAATGAGAGTGGGAGAATAAGCTGTTCTTTACTCGGCCGGCACGAAAAGCTTAATGTATGTCTATAGTTTACTGGAATGCATGCGGGAATCTGGCTTCCCATGGAAGAACAAGTAAGATGTGATATAGTGACATCCTTTTAGGGTCTTTTCCAAAGTTACACAGTTGTTTTGCCATGTTAAGACACCAACAGTCAAAGGCCCATAATTACTAGAAAGTATCTTGATTCCTGCAAAGAGACATTTGATGTCAGAGGCAGAATTGCACAGATTGGCTAATACCTAGTCAGGTATTTTTTCAAAATTTTCCTTTTCCAGATCTGGTTGCTCATTAAAATACCTGGGAGACAGATTCAAATCCTGTCAAGGGGAGCGTTGGACAATGCCTTAATGTGGATCAAGACTTGAAACATGAATTCTGTTTGACATGCCATATGTAGTGATAGAATCACATACTCTTAATGTTTAGTGTTAAGGTATCAGAAACTCAAAATAGCATAATAAATGTACATTCATTGTTTCAGTCTACTTTTTTCTAACTAGACACTGTTTTGTTTCATCATTTAGATTGTTCTGATGGCAGTACTTATGACTGCCTTTTCCTGCATCCTCTTCCAAAAAGGTTTAAAAGTCAAAAGGAACTGCATTTTCTTGGGTGTCTCTGAAACTGTTCAAAGAAAATAAAGAGCTCTCTTCGTAGACAGTGAGAGCATTTCAGTCAAAACTAACTTGATCAAATATAACAGATGACCGAGATTTTAACTGTGCTTTCAAAAGACAGCTTTGTTGATAACGTGAAAGTTAAGCAATTAGTTTGCTTTCCAGACTTCTCAGCTATTATTCACAAGGAAAGTATTGTGAGAAATTCTACTCTTGCCTTTGACCCTTTCCTTCACACTTACAAATACATGAAAGTGAAAACTGGTGTTCTCTGTTCTTTATAAATTTTTCACTTAAAGCTCTCAAGAATAACCATGAAAGATTGCATGTAATGGTTTATAAATATAGTTTCTCTTATACTTCTATTTTGAGAATAATAAAGAAAACCATTGTGGTTACATTTGCTTCAAAGGTTAAAACTGTTTGTGTTGAATGCCTGCAGTATCAGTCTGAAGGAAAAGTAGTTTGAGGAACGTTTTATAGCTAAACAGTTTTTCCTACTGTAGCTCTGAACCTATAAGCACTGTAATCCAGCAAATTTCAATTTGTTGTCTCTTCCGATACAGAAAAAGCAGGAGTTTTTGCAACATACACGATTGTGTTCAGGTTATATCTTTTTTCTTTTTTTTATAAATTCTCATAGAAACGATAGGTATTTTTCCCACCCTCCTGTTCATACATTGAATGTATGAAGACTTTGAAGTCCAGGATTTATATTTTTTCAGCTGAGAGGTGGTAAGTGGAGGGTACACCTCCCTGAAATTAGTTTGATAGCATGGTGATTTGGCATTGAGTCACTTGACAGCTGAGTGGTGGGACCACTGAGATAACTAATTCATCTGTTGAGGATGTGCTGAAAGGCTTTTCTGAGACACGTCATCTGAATTTGCCATTGAAAGGTACCTATTTCTTACTGGTGTCCACTCACACTTAGTGTTTATAAGTTTTAGAAAATTTGATGAAAGTAATTCTGTCCTAAATTAGACACTTTAACTCCCAGTGTAGTGTATGGAGAGAAAGGATTATGCTGTGTACCAAAGTCAGACTCCTGGACATACCTTTCTCAACTAACAACAAAATGAGCCTAGGGCCACGAGACTCCTTACTGTCTGTACTTTAGTGGAGAGCATTTGAGTGGCTGGAGTAAATCATAGAATCATAGAATGGTTTAGGTTGGAAAGGACCTTGAAGATCATCGAGTTCCAACCCCCCTGCCACTAGACCAGGTTGCCCAAGGCCACGTCCAGCCTGGCCTTGAACACCTCCAGGGTTGGGGCCTCAACAACCTCTCTGGGCAACCTCTTCCAGTGCCTTACCACCCTCAAAGTGAAAAACTTCTTCCTAATGTTCAATCTAAACCTGCCCTCTTCCAGTTTCAAGCCATTCCCCCTCGTCCTATCACTACATGCCCGAGTAAAAAGTCCTTCCCCAGCTCTCCTGTAGGCCCCCTTTAGGTATTGGAAGGCCGCAATAAGATCTCCCCGGAGCCTTCTCTTCTCCAGGCTGAACAGCCCCAACTCCTTCAGCCTCTCCTCATAGGAGAGGTGCTCCAGCCCTCGGATCATCCTCGTGGCTCTCCTCTGGACACGCTCCAGCAGGTCTATGTCCTTCATAGGGACTCCAGAGCTGGACGCAGTACTCCAGGTGGGGTCTCACGAGAGTGGAGTAGAGGGGCAGAATCGCCTCCCAAATCCACAAAGGTATTAAAACCCCACTTCTTTCCACTTAACTTGGACACCCAAGTTAGGAGCCTAGCTTTCCTGGGCTCCTTTGCTGTTAACAGTGAGAGAAAGGTACTTGCAGAGGAAGATTAGCCTGCCGCTTCATCTCCTACCTCAGTGCCTCAATTGGTACCTGAAGTTAGACAGCACGAATTGAGGTATAAAGTCCCATCAGTTTCTGCAGGAATTGGGTTGCTATTGTGAATTTGGATATTAAGAGGCATATTCACTATCTTTACATATTTTGGTATCTAACATCTATGTTCAGACTCCTTGTGCAAATAGAGGTTCAGTTGATTTGGTTAGGAATCTGCTTCTCTCTGTTGGCTTTGTGGGGTGCCTTACAATCCTGACTTCCTTATTTAACATAGGTTCCTACATTAAGTCAGTATAAGTTTCATCGTTTTGTGAGCATGGCTTTTATTTTCAGTTTCCGTGCTTGCGTATAATACCTCCCTACCTTGTAAGTATCTGTGGTATTGGAAGGATAAAATAAATTCAAAGGTTTGTGAGCCAGCTGAGTGTTGGAGATATCTTTTAACAAAAGTAGCTAGTTATGTCTTGTTTGACGTGCTCCACTTCATTTTCATTGATTCGTATCAGAAACATTTACACTGAGCAATAGGATTCTGTTGAAACAGGATGGCATATCTTTGGCAATTTTTCAGTTAAGTACCAGTTTTGATCATAGGTATTCATAAAGGTCTTTTTAATTTTCTTTTTTTTTGGTTTTTTTTTGCATTAATATGAACTTTGGGGTATTCCTGTTCCTCAATTCATACCTCTTCGACAGCGTGTGCTGTGTCCTCTGCTCTTTGTAGTAGTCTAATCACTTTTGTGGCTGCTTTGTGAAGTAGGGTGGGAAACTAATGCTGGATAGTTTTTCCTTCTGTATTATATTTAAATTGGATACTTTCCCTGATCTGCTTCATGAAGCAGCTGCACAAACAGTTGTGTGTCTGTCTGGTACTGCAGCCGAAGACTTGTGAAATCATAGTCTAAGTCACAATGCTTTTGAGCTACTTCCAGTACTTGTAATTAAAAGGAAGCTATGATTACAGGTCTGTCATAACTTCCTTTTTTTAATCTTTATTATTAGAATAAATACATTCATCCCGAGATGTAATTATTAGCCACATCTGTTTTACTGTAAATCAAATGGGCTACTTTAAGTTCAGGGAAGGGAAGCAGTAGGGTAGTCTTGCCACTTCAAGTGCTTTATATAACTAATGCTAAAATGTATTTGATTAAAAGGTTGACATAGTTTGTCCATAATAAAGTATAATTCATATCAGATATTTATAATCGCGTAAATACATCAGAACCATATTCTAGTTCATAAGGATTCATTTGCAAATTTGTTGCATGAGTTCTGTACAGTACAGACTGAAAATATAGTAGTCTTTTAATTAATATACAAATTTCTCCCCAAACAATAGACAGTAACAATTCTAGTATAAAATGTGAATGATCCACAAATTAGATCTATAAATTACTGTAGAATTTCTGAACTGAACTCTAAATTCAGCAGAACTTAAACTGGGAATAAATGCTGAGATGCATTGAAGTTACAGTGATGGAAGATATGACTAATATTTCATTTAAAGTATTTCTTCTACCCCTCAAAGTCACATCCATCTGAATAAAATACAGTTTTGAAGTTTAGCATCTATCTCAGCTTAAAAGTAATCCAACATAAATATTCAGATTTAATGTGATAAGTAAAAATTCAGAAGACAGTTATCTATCAAAGGAAAAAGGAAAATGTTTCCTTACTCTTATAGCTGACCAGCAAAATCTCAGAAGTAAGAATTAATCTGTAAGTTAATATATATTTAGAAATTAGCCCAAGTACCAGCAATTCTTTGCTTTGACTTTTTCTGTTTTATACATTTCTTTTCTTTTAGGTCTTTCCTATCTAACTCTTGGTTCACATATACTCCAGACATTAAATGCTGGGAACTTTTGGATAGCAGAAGCTTTTGAACAGATATATATTCAGTATCTTCACTTTTTGCCTCAGGATATAAAAGAGTTCTTGTATTTTCATTTTATCAGTAAATAAGCATATATATGTTGTTCTTAGTCAAGGTATATTGCATAAAGTGACTATCTCTCAGAAGATTTGTAATAATCCTGAGTAATGTTGTACCCTGAGTCTGCTTGGCTTTAGTGTCATTATTTTCATAAGATTGTATTTCTTACAAATGAGGAAAATGAAAGATATTATCTTTTTTTTTTTTTTTTTNTTTTTTTTTTTTGCCAGGGGAGCAAGTATCCCACAAAATGTGGTGTAGGCAAGCCTTTTTCTAGAGACATTTTGAAAGTGAGGGAAACAGGCAAATGTTTATATTAGCTGCTGTCGTAAATATCTTGTTTGATTCAGACACGGCAGGTTCTAGTAGATGTCTGTTGTCCCAACCAAGAAAAGTCTCTCTCTGCTGCTTGCAAATGCACCAACTCTTTGCAAACCATCTCTTTGCAAACAAAACTGTAGCAACTGAATAAAATGGGAAATCTGCAGGCTTTCGAACAAAAAGAAGCTTAATTCATCTAGAGAGCATAAGGGTAGGTTTATATTGGCAGTTCTCAGTAAGGGAAGCTCAGACACATGCTCACATGTGATCGCAGAGATGTGGCATCACACCATGACCATGCCTTCAGCACCTGGGTACTCTCACCCGGAGTGAAAATACTATCATCTTAGGCTCGTATTCATCCTCCTTAGCTTTAGTTTGAGCTGCATCTGTACTGATAAATAACACATAGCCTTGGAGGAAGACTGACTCTTTTATTTACCTGTGTTGCCTGAGGATTAATATTTTCTCTGGTAATGTTTTGACTTGTGCTATGTTGTGCTCTCTGAAAATGTTCATCACAGAGACTAATCCTAAAGACCATTTAGATGAGACTGTGGTAAGTTTGGCTGTCTTCACCCTACACGGACCTCAGACATTACTGTCATAAGACATTATGCTCTGTTACATGCTGTAAAAAGGCTCTTCAGCTGGCTGTGACACACCTTCAGACGCGTTTGAATGGAAAATGAAAATTAAATGTTGATGCGATAGGATTCACTAGCTAGTTGGTGGGCAGAGCCTGTGCTTCAGAGGTGGTACAGACCACGCAAAGCTGACCTGCTCTTTGGGATGCCTCTCTTCCTTCATTGGTGCAGAGGCAGTCTGAAGTGGCAGTGGTCTTCATTTAGGCTCCTCAACCCCAATTTAATGTGAGATCAGCTCACTCTGATTTTTTTTTTCCTTTTTTTTTTTTTAATATCTGAACTTGCTGAGCTTTATGAAGAGCTTCTTGGGTATATAAAAGGTGAAATATCAAGTGATACTGGCACATTTTTCATGTCTATACTTTCACTCTGTCATGTATAAGAGCTTTCTGGTTTTCTGTAGAGGTCTGTACTTGAGGTATCAACTAAAAAATGTCTTACCATGAATATTGTTTTTTTCAGAATGACATCTGGAACTTGTCAAACACATTAGGTTGTCTTTAACATCGATTTCCAACATTCCACACCCCACCCCTTTGCTCTCTCTCCCCCCAGCAGAAAAGGCTCCGTTCCAGTCACCCGTGCTAGAGGCAAGCTGAGATGCCTGTTTCTCTCCATTGATTCTGCAGGATCTAAAATGACTACCTCAGATGTAGTTGTCTACACTGGACGCATCTAAAATCAAATGAGAGGGATCACATATGATACATCTGGGCATAACATTTTTTATCATATTGGAGGTATTGTTGCTAGTGAGAAGAAAAAAAGGTATCTGTGGTGGATAATATGGATTTGCACTTGCAATTGCAGTTACTATGATGTTAAATAACTTAGCAGTACACCTGGGTCGCATGGTATTTGCCTTTATCTTTGTAGATCAAATCGAAGGGACTTTACCCTGAGGCAGTGATAGGTGGAGTCTCATAAATTAATAAATAGCTAATTCATGGCAATATCTGTGCCCTTAAAATTATTAGCAGGTTGCAAGTTTTGCTAAGTATAAAGAAATAGTGCTCGATAGAACAACAACAAAAAAATCAGTAGCAGACATTAGAAATCATGAGGAACCAGAAATTCCTTATACACTATGGTGATGAGTATGCATAGATAGAGAACCTGATCCAATTTTTTTATCCTTGTTGCATTTTGTGGCTGGCATATTTTAAAGTATTCCTTTAAATAGTTTTGTTAGGTCAGGATAATCTGGTTTCTTGCAATTACTACATACTTTCCTTTTCCACTTACAATCACACATAAAGAGATGCACTCTGTTTTTTTATTTCTGTTAATGTTGTTTTTCCCATAGTCAGTTAGCTATATGCAACTTTTAGTAATGCACATAAAAAATGGGGAATCTAGATTACTAACCTTCTTAGTCTTACTGTGTAGTACACAAATTCACTCACACTACATAAATTGGTTTTAGAGCTGCCCTTCAAATCACAGATTATTCCTAGAATACTTAAAAATATACAGAATCTCCTTTTATTGTGTTAAAATCCTGTGGAATAAAATACCTGAGCCAATGTTCCAGGGAATGAAATATCAACATAAGAGAAAAGCAACATTAAAAGAAATATTATGAGATGGATTAAATGTAATAAGAATGAGGAAGCAAATTTCCATTTTCTGTTGTAATAACTGCAAGCGTTCCTTCACTTATAGCTATGGTGTTAATGTACAGCTTCTGGACTGTGAGTTTGAAAAGACATGTATGGTAACTGAGGTTAAGCCTGCAAGGCTGGCTTATTACTCTTGTGTCCATTACTGTTTCTTCGGAAATCCAGATGTTTTAAGACATGTATTGACACTACTCCCTGTGTCAGTTTGGATGTTTTGCACCATTATAGTGCTAATGCATAACTCTGTGGCATGTAGCTAGTTTGTACTTTTTGATGATCAGCTGTAAGTTTTGGAGAGTCACCATCACTTTCACCAGCTGCATGTGAGAAAAGTATATTATTCTCCCACAGACCTGTTTGTATAATTCCTTACTTGTAGTTTTTGACAGCTGGAGCTCTATCTGAACTGTGGTAAAATCTATCAGTAGATCATCTAGTCAGACATGTTTTTACATCTATATTATAGAGTTCATTAAGTAAAATTTAGCTAAAACCAATTTTGGTTTGAAGTTGTCAGGAGGAGAAGATGAACCCATTGTTTCTTTGATAGTTTGATACAGTAGGTAATCACACTGCATGTGAACGTCTTTTCTGTTCTATTAAAGAGCCCTTTAATATCCAGCATTTTCTCCGTGTGAATGCAATTATATCATTCTCAATAACAGTTTCAGTAAGCTAAGCAACTCTCTAAGTGCCTTACTGTAAAACATTTTATCCAATTGTCAAATAGTTTTACTGGTGTAAATTATGTATTGTTTTATGATGTACAGGTGCGATCTACAGATAATGTTACTCTGATCCTGAAAATAGGCAAAGTAGAGCTGACACTACTAAAAAGTCAAAGGCAGGAAGCTGAAAACCCAACCCAGCTAAGTTACATACAAATAAAATTATTATGCTAAGTCTAATAAACTGCATTTTTTCCTATAACCAAGAAGTATTAAGCCCCCTGAAAACATGGAGACTGTATGGGTTTATGGAAGACTTGTTGTGAGCTTTGTGCATTCAGGGTGAATGCAAGATATGATGATGGTGTCCTTTCACTGCTATTAGGGGCAACAATTCTCATCGTCCATTCCTGATGTGAGAAATGAAGTGCCCTTGCAATCCATCCATCTTCTTCTGATGGCAAGAGAATGAGGAAAATTCCCTGTTTTTTCCCAGTATTTCCAACTTCTTTGGAGAGGAACTAGCAGAAAAAATTAGGCCCACGTTCTCTTTTTTTAGTGTGTGTGAGGAAAGAGGAAGGCCCCCATGTCCCACGAGGAAGGCAGAGAATCTCCAGGAGATAAAATTAACAATATGTAACAAAAAAATCTGGCACCTCTGAGGTATAAAGGAACTGTTGGTATCCATATTCCTGGAATTTTCAGCAAAGGTGGTAGGTGAGAGGTCAAGAAACACACTGCTTGGTTTTTACATTTCATGGAGGCAATAGAGAATAATATAGATTAAGGATCTTCTGAGTAATTAAGTTGGAAGTCAAGAATTTCGAAATTAGGACAAATATGGAGTTCAAGGAAAGATAGCCCTGGTGAGAGCCTACACAGGCAGTTGAGCAACTTTTAGATAGAAACCATCTCATTTTGTATATATGTGGGCTCAGTCTGTAGGCAAAGCAAGCTCAGATTGCTCTGCGGGGTCCTGTGTGGACATATCCTTCAACTCAGATTCATTCCTCCCGACCCCAGTCGTGTAAATTATGAGTATAAACACAGGCTTTACTTGTTCAGTCCATGGAGAGAAGTAGACGGGGTGGTTCGGGCTGTGGCCAAATGACTAGTCCCTGTTCTGAGGTTGAGATAATCAAACAGGATGTTAGAAACTACTGGATAGGACACGAGAAATAGGTGTTTGTGACAAATGACAGTGTGTGAAGCTGGCAGAAATTGCAAATGAGGGATGGCTGGATTTCTTAGGTAGTTAAAGGGGAGCTACGTGCGAAATGGCTGAATGTCACAGGTAATTGGAGGGGAGCATTGAGGACCATTAGTGGAGCAGAGTCTTGCCAGGCTGGCAGTACATAGGTAACTGTACCAGTTGTGACTACCCAGGTAATGGTACCAGATGTTCCAAATTTGGGTATGAATGTAGCAAAACAGGCACCAAAGGGGAAAAATTAGGGATGGGTTGCATATGTGAGAGGAGACTGGGGTGGAGAAAGGGACACTCAAGAGTGGTGAAAAGGAGGGCAAAGAAATGGCAGAAGGGGTAAGAAGCCATGCAATTCATGTCATGGATGGTGGCCAAGGGCACCTGTCAGACAGCCCTGCACCAGGTCACCACAGACAGAGCAGGACAGTAATCCAAAACCCTTGTTCTGACCATACCACAAGTCAAACTTCTGTGGCAAGGAGGACTGGATCAGGGGAGTGTCCTGTGTTTAATTTTTATTTCTCACAAATCTTTCGTAATGTTTGTAGGCTTTTTATTGATTGTTCCCTTCTGCAAATTTGGCACACTGAGTTCTGACTGATTTGATGACTGAAAGTGGTCTGCCTCTGTGAACAATTATGCATCTATTGGTCTTGCATGGTAATATGTTACCAATACCTCTCCTTTTTAGATCCCTATTACAAGTTTTTCTCCAAAGGATGTATTCTGTCTGCATCTAATACATTCATCTAATTGCCATTCATTTACACTTTGTTTTATTGAAATAAAAGTGTAGCCTTTGCCCTTAACTATTGCTCATCTTCCTTTTAACAGTCTGAATGAAAGGCATTTATGCATACATCATACTAAATTAAGAAGCCTTTCTTTTGTAGGGGAGTATTAATGTCTTCTATTTATTAATTTACAAAGCTATTCTAATTCCTTTGGGAAAATATGATCTTTTATTTTCATTACAGTCTTGCTAGATCCCTTTATCTTCTGACAGCTTAAATCTCCAAGGAGAATATTGTATAACAAAGTAATATTTGTCTGTAAAACATTATCATAGTCATTTCCTTCTGGAGTTTCTGATATTCTATATTTATTTGTCAGATGCGGGATGCTTTAGAAACAATTTGTATCATAAGCTAATTGATATCTCTGATAACATACTTATTTTTGTGTGTGTATGTAGGTTTTTTTAATTTATTTTAAATTTTTAGGTTATTTATAGTAACCTAATTGCTGGTACCTCGGAAGTCCTGTTCACCCAAAGAGTAATGGTTTTGTAAGTATCATACCTTAAATGGTCTATGTATGTTTCTGCTTTGCGTGTCTGGGAGAACTCTTTAGGTATTTGAAGCCATAAACCATTTATCTTTACAAAGGTTAATGAATACTTGTTAATAACTAAAAATGTTTCTCTGTCATCTTTCTCTTTATTCTGAAATATTATATGTGCTAAAAGTGACTGTGGTTTGGCTGAGTTTGGAGACTTATTTCATTTATCAGTTAACAGAAATCTCAGAGAATAGCTAATAATTATTAAAGCCAAACAGGAGGGAAGAATATAATGTTACATAGGATATATATGTACAGGATGTATGTGCAAGAAGGTCTTCCTTGGATTTGGGTACACATATATCCTGTGTGTATGTATTTTGTTGGCTTTGATTGCACAGTGTTGGCAGTTGATATAAAAGGTTGCTTACTATCATACACACAACATACACACAATTGTATTGCTTTACTTTAGCTCTTCCCTATGAGATAGACCCTTCAGTGTTTCAGTAGATTTCCATTTTTCGTTCTGTCCAACACATATGATTAACAAAGTATGTTTTAGCTCAAAGTTCCGTTGTTTAGAGATCATGTCAGTTATTTCCACAGAGGACTAATGAGGCTATTTCCAAAATCTGTATTATGTTTAGAAAACATTTTTCCTGAGATGATAGTCAAATTTGCACAGTGAAAGACAGCAGTGCTTGAAGATGAGCTGATAAGTGGCAACTGGGAGTTTGCTTGTTAGCTTAAAATTCATCTGAGTTTGTCCTATTTTTTTATAGGTTAAAAGGCATTCATTCATATGAAAATATACTATGAGTGTTCCTATTTATAACAGAAGATATAAACAAGTGATGCTGCATGTTAATGGAAATCTGCTCAATGAATTTTGACAAGTTACATTTATTATGATATTTTCCAGTTTCTGTGGGAATGAATTTGGGCTGAGAGGCAGGATTTCTGAAACCAGTGATAGTGTGACCAAGCTGCTGTTAACACGAGACAGAAAGTGATGTAGCTTTCCAGAAAATATCACAGAGGAATGAGGGTGGTGGGGAGATGGCAGATTGTAGTTGAAAATAATATGAAATTTGATAAAAAATATGAGGACTTTTAGGTGTTGAACCAGAAGAAAGGGGAACTTTGTTTTCCTATTAAGGTTTAATCAAGAGGAGCTTGAGGAGCTATAAGGAAATCAATGTCAGAACTGAAAACTCTTGTTGATTTCTGTTTTCAGTCTTCAACACACTTGTCATCTGTTGGAAATCCACTGCAATATTTTTCAGTGATTTATAGGATACTTCTGTTCTGAAAAGCTGGCTGCTATTACCAGTTAATGAAAGTATGATGAAGTGCTGATATATATTTTAGAACCACATAAAATAACATGTGAGAAACAATTCTCCATGTTTTTGTACTGAATCAAGTACTGTGATTTTCTGACAAAACTACAGCTGAGAGTCTGTTAATAGAAAAGATGGAGAAAACATTGAAATTTAAATGCACATGAGGTTTCTTAGCGTAAAATACCATTTTATTTATAGATTGATTTGCGATTTCAACCTTTTAGTTTGAAAAGAAGTTAGTCTGTTCTTTTAATATGGGAGCACAGGTTATAGCTGCCCTGAGGGTATTCATTAAGGGCAACTTAGGTAACTAGCCTTGCATCAAACGGTGTATGGAGTTACCAGTGCAATGCAGAATGCTTTCCAGAAACAAATGCTTCACATAAAGGTGTAAAGAGAATCCTGGATATTTTCATAGAAATGCTACTACAATGAGTAGCACCTACTAGCCCTGTGCTGCTATATTTTAACATTTTATTGCTTCCCTAGACTGTTTTTTTTCTGTTTGTTTCTTTTTTTGTAGGTGTTTTTTTTGTTTTGTTTTTTTTTTTCAAATAAATACAAAAAGAATGTATGTCCTTGAATTATGTGTTCTAAAGCTTTGTGTAATTGTATGAAAGGTATGTATAACAATATGTTGGCTCCATAATACACTTTTACTCACACTTCTGGTTTTCAGTTTGTTCTGTGTGCCACCAGGGCGAATACCATTTCTGTTACATAAGGAATCGAGTATCATACTACTGAGCTTGGAAAGTTTTCTGTGTATTTAGGGGCTTCCACAATCTTTTCCATTCAGCTTAGTGTTTGCAGATATTTTTCATCTGAGAAAGGATTTACTGGGCAAATTAGTAGATGCTGTAATAAAGAATAGAATTAGTGAATACATAGATGAGTAATTTGGGGGGACAGTCAACATGGATTTGTGAAGAGAGGTTATTCTTCACATTTATTGCAGTTTTTGGAAACAATCAGCAGTTAATTGGATAAAGGAGATACAGTGGATATAATCTACTTGGATTTCCAAAAGACTTTTGACAAAGAGCTCAGCCGTAAGTAAGATGCGGGTTCTTGTATGGATAAATAGTTGGTTAACAGATAAGGAATGGGGGATAAAAAGACATTTTCCATTCTCAGAGTGGAAGGGGGTCACCAGTGGAGTTCTAAATGGAGATCTAGTTTTGGGATACAGTTCATCATATTTCTAAGTAATCTGGAAAGGGGATAGCAAAATGACAAAGTTTGCTTATGATGCTAAGTGTTTCGGGGTAGTAAAAGTAAGGACCAACTGTGCAGGGCTGCATAGGTATCTTTTTGAGAGGCAGAGCAACTGCAAGTTAGAAGGTCAGATGACACTCAGTGTAAGTTTAATAGCATTATGGAAAAAGAAAAAAAAATGCAAAAAGTAGTGGCTGTGAGCTGTTTCCACCCAGTGCTGAGATACTGAGTTTATGATAGTTCTATGAGTATGTCAGTTCAATGCCCCATAGCGGTCAAAAAAACCCGGAGTGCTCAGAAAGGGGGGGAGGGGAGGGGGAAGGAACCCAAACCAAAATAAAGAAGAAAACAGAGTATTAGGCTACTAAAGGAGAAAGCCATAGTAGGCTTTCATTTTGAAAACTTTCCAGCTCTTTTCTATCCATCTCAAAATGGATACTGTAGCTCGTAGAACTGGAGAGGTTCAGAGGGAGAAACAAGGTAGTCACAGATGCGGAAAAGCATCTGTGTGAGGAATGACAAAGTAGTTCTGGAGTAGTCTTTAATAACAACTCTTCGGTCTAGGAAATTGATTAACGGAAGAATACGATAGAGATGTCTAAAATCCTGAGTGCCATGGAGTGAATAAACAGAGATCCATTTTTCACTGCCTTTAAATACAAGAACGAGAGGGCGTCAAATGAACTACTTAGAAGGTGGTTCTTCTCACAACACGTTAACTGTGTCACTAATGGCATCAGGATGGGAGTGGTTGCAAAAATTTTACATGAGTTCAGCTCCAGGGAGTAGTTTACTGGTATATGCAAAGTTACTACCTTTGGCTAAGAGAGACTTCCAGTCTCAAGTTGTTGCAAACTGGGAAAGTTCTCTGGAGAATGACTGCCCTATTTTATGAATTTCAATAGGGATCTGTTCCACCACTTTAGAAAGGATATTGGTATAGCTGGATCTTTGTTCTGATCCTGTCCATATAGTATTATAAGCTGATGTAATTGTTTCCTTTATTAGATATGGGTCATAAAATTACATAAACTTTAAGTAGATTAAGGGTAAAATTAAGGTAATGGCATTGTACTTTTAAACTCAACTATTTAAAGACAGGAAAATTAAAATCCCAAACTATGATAATTTGATAGTTATTTCTTACAGAGAATCATTAATAGATACTTTTTTATTTAGTCATTTTGAATAAAAACTTAATTGTCTAAGGTACAAAAGAAAATCTTGACTATTCATTATATAATTCTTTACATGATGTAAAAAAATATTTTCCATCAGGGGTTTGTAATTATTATAACCAACAGAATGACTTTTCTTTTAGTTACCAGCACCATTACCTTTTCTCCAAAACCCAGATATTTTTGCTTTCTATTTTTAAAGACAGGCATGCAAAATCTTACAAACTCTAGCCAAGTCTAGTCTATTCTTGTAAAATGCACTGGCATGTTGCCAGTATTTGCCAAAAAAAATCTTTTGGAAATTTTAGTAAATTATAATCCCAGTCTGGAGGATTTGTTAATATTTAGTTTCAGTTGGTATTGATAAATATTTTTGGATTTTCATATTAAAATGTTGATCAAGGTATAAATTGTTGCAAAACTTAAATTTGTTGTCAGTTCAAATACTATGCGCAGCCCCTACAAGTTCTACAGTGCCTCATGTTTTTACTCTGGTCCTTAGAGAAGAATTTTAAATGCAGATTGCCGTAGGGAGTTGAGAAGGTTAATTCTGAAAATGTAAGTAGTGATTTGGGACTACCTCATATTTTTTACTGTGTGGGTATACGATACCGAGAAATAAGAAAGCGTTGTGTCTGATCTCTTGCCTCTTCAAAGTATCATTGATAAAGTGAAAGTAGCAAGGGGATAGCTCATTCTAATAAGATGCAGTTTAGACTTCTCTATTGACAGCAGAAACCTTCATCTTTCTTTTTTTTTTTTTGATGAAAAACATCACTATTCTTTTTAAAGAAAAACAAACAGAAATAATGAGGAGAGGAAGATCTGATATTCTGCTTTATGGTTGAGTGCCCTAACCTTAGACAGTGAGCTGCCTTGTATTTGTACTTTCTGTTCCATGAAGCTCTTGTTCTTTTTCTGAAGCTCCATCCAAAAAGGTGAGGGGACTTTTCACTTTCCCCCTGTCGTGGTTTAACCCCAGCTGGCACCTAGGACCATGCAGCCGCTTGCTCGCTTTCCCCAGTTGGGATGGGGGAGAGAATCGAAGAGTGAAAGTGAGGAAAAAAACTCATGGGTTGAGATAAAGGCAATTTAATAGGTAGAGCAAAAGCTGCACTTGCAAGCAAAGCAAAATAAGGAATTCATTCCCTGCTTCCCATCAGCAGGCAGATGTTCAGCCATCTCCAGGAAAGCAGGGCTCCATCATGTGTAATGGTGACTTGGGAAGACAAATGCCATAACTCTGAACATCCCCCCCTTCCTCCTTCTTCTTCCCTCAGCTTTATATACTGAGCATGACGTCATATGGTATGGGATATCCCTTTGGTCAGTTGGGGTCAGCTGTCCCAGCTGTGTCTCCTCCCAACTTCTTGTGCACTCCCAGCCTACTCGCTGGCGGAGCGATGTGAGGTGCAGAAAAGGCCTTGAGAGCTTAGCAACAACCAAAAACTCCTGTGTGCTATCAACACTATTTGCCATCCCAAATCCAAAACACAGTATCATACCAGCTGCCGGTAATAAAGTCAACTCTATCCCAGCCTAAACCAGAACACCCCCCCACACACACACACGCACACTTTTTTTTTTTTCCTCTCTGATTGTTAGGGGTAAGATATTAATGTAGGTTTTGTCATCAGCTTCACTGGAAAAAGGTTTTACCTCATATCAAATATGACGTGGTTTTCCAATAGACCTGTAGAAAAAAAGAAAAGCAGTGGCTTCATAAGATGAAGGTTTTTTTTCCTTATAATGTGATTATTAGCTTACATATGGCAATACAGTAATTTGAAATATCAGTGCTATGAACTGATTTTCTACTGATGGTTTTAATAAGGATAACTTGTTTTCATAATCATGTAGAATTTGTTTGGATCCATATCCTTGCCTTAAATAAGTATAAAATGGGTAGTCTGATACAGATCTCATATATTTTTCTTGCAAAACAGAACATAATAAACAAAGAACCCCATTAGTTTGTTACTGGGAAAGGATAATTTATTCTGAAGTGAAGTATCATTTTTGTCAGCACAACTTTATGGGAAGGATCACATACCAGATGTTGAACTTACACATTTTGGTGATCTGGGCAATATCGTTTAAAGCTCATAAAACTCTTTCCTTGGAAAAGCAGGAGAGTCTAATTATTCTATTCAGTCTCTACATCAGCAGGAAGGGGAGCATTTCAACAAAGGGTTTTTTTTTTTCTCTGTAAAAAGCAGAGAAATGAGAGAGCATGAAGCAGAGTCAAGGGGCTCCCCAAAAACATCTTTGTATGAATATCTTAAGATGGAAAAATGCTTTAGCAGCAAATGTGCAAAAAAGGAAGGAAGACAGAACTGTTGCATTTTTATTAGTAAATTAGATAGTCCACAACCCCTTCAATTATGATAGAAAAAGACTGGAGCCAACCAGGCTGTTATGTGATTAAATGGAATCAAGATGCCATTTATGTTCCTCTGAATGGAAAAATCATTATTTTCCTTAAGTATCACACTTGTGAGAACTACACTGAAAAATGAATTTAATTTTCCTTCAGTTTAAGTGTTGTTATGTTTGCTATGTGCTAATTGGGAAATTTCCGTGTAAGTTAAAATTGAACTGTTTCTTTAAAACAGGTAATCAGGCAAAATATTTATGATTTAAAAATATATATAAGAATATAAAAATATTCTAATATAAGAATATTAGAAATTTGGAATTAAATTTATCTTCTTTAATGTTGCTGTATTCAGTTGAGGAATAATTTCATGAATTCATGTGGAAGTCAATCACATACACTTACCATAATGTACACTTCATATATTTTTCTAAAGATTTTAAAACCAGAATATGGTAGTGATAGGTCATGTTACAAAGATTTTTTTGATTTACAAGCATTGTGTGGAGTACTCACTAAGTACATACTACATTAATGTATTTTTTTATCATAAACACTTAAAACTAAAGTACACTTCAAAAAATTTTAAAGAATTATTGTGATGAGTGATACTTTCTCTTGCATTTATATGCTAATTTGCAGTGTTGTAGGTGCTCATAACTGTTAAGCCAGATATTATTGTGAACTAACAAGATTCTGTTCTGTACCAAAGACTGTCAAAGCATGACTTCTCTCTTTTTTATGTCAGAGGTCAGTAGATGCTTATTAATGAAGAAACCCAAGATGGCAAATTAGAATGCATTTGGATTACTAATCTTATGCTTTGATATGTTTATCCTTATTTCCTTACCTATTATTCACTAAATGAATTATTTTTCATCCTACAGACTATATCCTGTGTGGGTCTTGTGAATAACTAATTTTCTTGGGTAAGGTACACATGTTCTTTTTTCTCTTAGTGGTCAGTAGTGACCGTTTTTCCTTTTTGGTATATTACAGTTATTTTATTTAAAGGTAGCCCTATGTTTTAAGCTGCAGACTTCTCCAAAATGAGAATTAGAAATATAATGCATTGTCTCCCAAATAAGAAATGATCAGTCACCCCAAATTTAATTTGTTAACACATTAAAAATTCTCCTTTTACTTGAAAATTAAATCGAAGAATTTGGAGATATAAGCTTCTTATTTTCTTGAGCACAGGGAGTTAATGCCATGCTGCTTCTTCCCTGAACAAGGCAGAGGTTTTATACACTGCTACACCCACCACTAGTGACGTTTTAAGGCTTAATCAGTTTGATTCAGAATTTTAGAAAGTGTTTTGTTGGTTATGGAGTGTAAGTGGGAGATACTTATGGCAAGTAAGTGGAGATGATTAATACAAAGTTCTGACTAAGGCACCAAAACTCCACAGAAGGTGGGAATTCCAAAATATTTTTGTGTTCAGGATTTTCCAGCATTTACTCTGGATAAGTTACTTTTTGTGGGTTGCGCAGCAGAAGAACTCATCTAATCAGTGTTAATAAAATATTAGATCATTAAATATTAAATCATTGTACAATTCAGAGGCTTATACCTAGCCCCCACCATTTGTGTGGGGTCTTAGTCAGTAATTGCTGTTCCTGTGAATCACCTTTCCAAAGTCAGGAAACTTTTAAATATGGTATGGTCTAAGCTAAAGATGCTAAAGCAGTTTATCTGGATTCATCATCGTTGTATGTTTACTAATGATTTTCCACTTGTCAGTCTTGACCTGTGCTCCATCCAAGAACTTTATGAAAATTAAAGCTTTGTTTTTATTAATTAATCAGTCAGAGATAATTATCAGGGCATGTGCCTGTGTTCTGGAATTGACTGTTGGTTGGTTGATTGTCAGAACAGTCGCTTGATTGCTTGTTAGCCATGCCATCTAGCACAATACCAAAAGCTTCCTCTGTGTAGTTGTGCAGTTAGTATGGGTCAGGAACATCTACCGTTGGCAGTCAGCATGCTGGTTTGGAGTGGGTGTGGGTCATTCCATGAAAATTGTCTTCAGTGACAAAGGACAGTCACAGCCGTGTTTAATTTATTAGTAGAGATGAAGCTTAAGTGTCACAGATATCTGTAGACTTGAAGTTCTGGAAATTACTCTTACACCACTTTGATCAATCTGTTCATAGTCTGCTTTTAATAAAACACTATTATACCAGCACATAATAATTAAAATTCTTAGAAAGTTTAACTACTAGCATTTGCATTTGGGGCTTGTTGGGGTTTTTTTTTGAACCACAAGAGGTTTGAAGCTGTATTTTAATATTGTGCTGAACTGTGCTTTCTTTCAGCCTGTGATATCTAAAGCAAAAAGCTTTTATGTGGGATTTTTATCAGAAGCTGCATCTGATTAGCAATTGTGCTAATGCGAATTTCAGATTAGGTCTTTTCTTCTCTGCCTTTGCTCTCTTGACTCGCTGTGGTAGAAACTGACTACAACGATGAAATGCTTTAGTTTTAATCTTCCCAGTAAGAATCAAATGATCAAACTGCTACCAAGCAACATCTTGGTCAATTGAATAAGTCTCCTAGACTTTGCAAAAGAATGTGCTGAGCAAACATGAAGGGTTCACAAAGCCATTTAATAGCAAACTGCTTGCAGAGCCGTTCATTATTGTTTGAAGGAATCACTGCTGAAGTATAGTGGTCATATGCTTTGTATTTCATAAAGGCTTTTAAAACAATCCTCAATCCAAAGGTGAGCCTGACATTGTTCAGAAAAAATTTGTGAAATAGCATGTGATAAACCATAGCTCAGAGTTTCAGTAACTTCAGTGGAATCCTCCTGTCATTCATTTCTAACATAAAAGTGATTAAGTCTTAAACGTAATCCTAATGAAAAAGTAGTTCGTTAGCAATGGCAATACATTATGTCTGCTTCAGAAGTGAGGAACCGGTCATGGCTGAGAAAAGTAGGGGAAAAATTGGCTTGTTTTTTCTGGTAAGTTCTTGGAAGCCCAGTAATTTCTGTTTATTTAATTAATACATATTTAAATATTAAATTATTTATAATGATTTAATTATTTCTCAGTAATTAAATGGTGGATTAGGTGATTCTTGAGCCTCTTGGGAGGCTAGAATCTGTCTAATGATAAGTTACTCTGCAGTCTTTGTGAAAGAGCTAGAAAATAGAAAACTTGCATTGCACTGAGAGTGTGGAAAAACAAACATGAGAAGTACTTTGGCTTTCCATCACCTCTACAGCGTGTCTAAAACCAAAGCATGTAGCAGTATGTAGTAAGTCTTTTAAACTTCAGCATGTATAGGATCTGTAATGGTTGCTTTTGTGCATATTCTGCTCTCCATTGAAGTTAGCTGAAGCATTGGACGTGACTCAAGTAGGATGAAGTTACGTCTTTTATTTATAATCAAAGTATGTGATCTCTGAAATGAGAATAAAGAAAAACATGGAACTGCAAGTATTTGTACTCACATATGGGAATGTTAATAACTTCTGCAGGTGTATAATAGCAAGACCGTACACTTCAGGCATTCTTGAAAATAAGTATGCACTTTTATAGCCTGCAAGACTTAGATGATGTGGCTTTTCTGTTTATTAGCTTCTTTATAACATACTTGTGGGAGATATATATATATTGTGTAATTGTAGCATCTGAACATTTTATCAGAACTCGCTTGTTTTAATATTTCTATATAATTTAGAACTAATGTTGAAGTATAATGTGCAGAAAATACAGTCTAGTCAACTAGAAGAAAGTGTAACCAGGGTGAAGTTCATAAAACAATATTTACACCACGAATTGATCCTAATTATATCAGTTGATAAAAAATGACTGGACAAGGAGATTTTCATAAAGATTATTTTCATGAGATGTGTTTACGTTGTTAAAATAAATCAACCCTCCTAGTAAAGCAAATAAAAATTTGCCAATGGTAAAAAGGCAAAAAGAAGATAAATTTGATTCTTTAACTTGGGATGAGATTAGAAGGAAAAAAGTATGAATAAAATTGGTTTAATCAGGTATTGTGACCTCAGTCCTTGACTGCCTGTCAATACTACGTGCAGAAAGAGTGATGACTTAAAATGTTTTGCTTGTTTTCTTTGAGCTTGAGATATTGGGGCAATGTGTTACTGTCATCTGCACAGAGTAATCTCTACCCAATTGATCTCTTGTCTTATTTCTGAACGTCTTTGACAATGGTTGAAGTAGAGATTTCTGTCACTGTTAAACACTTCAGAGAAAAAATGGAACTTTGCAGGAGAGAATGTCGGGTACTTGAATTACATCTATTTCACCTCTCAACCTTGAACCCCCAATTTACTTGTAAACTTTGTGATTAGTAGCAAAACTTGGACATAGCCATTATGGGATGAATGTGATTCCTTGTACTGTAAATTAAATTTCTGGAATTGATGATTCAGGTTATCTATTTGTATATAACTCATCATAACATGGTTATTCTTGTGTATGCATATAAAATCCCTCATAGGTTGCCAACATTAAATACAACTTCTAAACCACAACAATGACATTTCACAAGTTAGTTTATCAGGGGCTGCTGTAGTTGTCATTGTCCATTGAGGCAGACTCACAGATTTTTTTTTTCCTCTCCCTATCATCTTTTTACAAAGAATCATTTCTCTCTTTACTTGGAAGAAAGGTAGTTTAAGTTCATGTTAGAACCTTATTCGTATCACATCTAAGAACTTCTAAATTCTTTTTGGATTCTTATGTCAAGTTATACCACAAATCAAGAAACAGAGAAATATATAAAACGTAGACAGACATCTATGTGTTTTGTGAAAATCGATGAGATGCGATTCCACTGAAGAGTATCTGAACATTCAGATATATGTAAAACATTTTGGAAGCATTTTGGTATTATTAAAGGATCTATTAATCTAAAGGATTTATGCATGGAGCTTTTAAAAGCCAGCCAGTGGTAATCTAGTGTTAATAGCTGCAATATATTTGGCATCAAATTTCACCTAGTAATTTTTGCATTGACAGTTGTGGATTTTCTTTTTTTTTGGATCTATAGCTTATCTTATAAAGAGTTTTCCTTTCTTTAATGAAAAACTTCAAATGATGAAGGATCCATGGTATTCCTTAGGTGAGTTACTTCAGTGATTAATATCCTCAGTACTGAAAAATGTGTACCTTATTTCTGATATAATGTAGCTTAATATTAGCTTCTGTTCACTCAGTCTTGTTTTTTGCCACTTACTGTCAGGCATCTCTTACCCATGTAGGTCAGGGTAAGAGATTTCCTAGGCGTGTTTTTGCCTGGAAAATCTGTGCAGGCAGTTTTGAAGACGTACGTTTACCACCATTTTCAGGTGTTTGAAATTCAGTTATATTTGCATTATGCATAAGTAAATAAACTGTGGTTAATTCACTGGTAATGATTGTACTCAGTCTGCAGTAAGTTACTGTAACAACTTAGTGAATATGTCCTGCAACCATGACCCTTGTATACTCCTTAAATCTGAGGACTTCAGAAGGTGTAGGAGTCACTATTTATGTGCCGTTAAAGCTGTAAAAATATGGAAAACCTGATAGAAATGTATTACTTATGGTCCTGTCATCTGTTGGCTTCTCTTCCTTAATTTGGGCTGAACTACTTAAATCTCTTAGTATAAAGCATGGGTTACAGATTTGATTTGATCTTGTTACTGTTTTCTAAATCCTTTCTAACTTTCTTGCTTTCTCCTTAGAGAGATGGCACAGGATTTTAATACTGGTTTCACTGGTTTCATATATGAGTGCATCAATTCTGACTTGATACGCTCCCAAGGACTGGGTTATCCTTTATAACTGCACTGTCATAAATGGAATCTTAGCTCAGCTGTCTGCATGCCAGTATTCCTAGGTCCATCAGTATCAGTTTATTTCAAGATATCACATTACTTCTCTTATATTCCTCTGGCCTTGCATTTGACAGCTATATTTTGTCTTAGGCTCTGCGAATAACTGCATATTACCAAAAGATCCAAACTTAGCTGTATGATTGGCTTCATCACATCATTACTTGCATCTCCAACAATTTTATGTCATCTGCAAATTATATTAGCAATAATTGTATATTTTGGTTGAATAAATGCTGTTAGTCTAAACACAGGATCTTAGTGAACATCATGGTTAATCTTAGTGATCCAACAGTGATATTTACTCCATTTTTAGTTCAGACAGTGCTTGTTCTTGTCTTAATTATTAATGCAAAGATTTTAGGTTCTCATATCATTTACCTTTATCATCTAAAAGATCTTGTGATCTCATTAAAAAAAAGCAAGCTTGCTGAGAAGACCTATTTTCCACAAAGTCATGCTTCTTGGAATTAATTGTGCTTTTATTCTTCACCTTTTAAGAACATTCTGATTTCGCTTTTCCAAAAATACTACATTATTTTGCCTGCAATCAATATCAGGGCAGCGTAATTTATATGAATGAGGTCTTTATCTTTTTGCTTTTTTCTTTTATTTTTATAATTACTATCATGATATACGCGTGTTTTTCAGTCTTTCAGAAATTCTTCAGAATCAAATATTTTTAAAGATGCAACTAATTTTTCCAGTGGCAATTTCTAATAGCCTTGGATGAGCATGATGTGGTTCTGTTCATTTAATAAAACGTAATAGTTGCTAGTCAGCATAGTTTTTATCTAGAATAAAATGTCTTTATCACAATATGGTTTCATTTTCCATTCCTATAATGGAATTTTCTTTTTTCTGTCAGTTTTCTTGAAGTTTTTTATTACTTTTCTTAACCCATGAATGTAAACCAGTTTGGTGTTCCTCTCACAGGGAGGTCAGTCTCTCACAACAAGTGTGAGTTATTTTGTACTTTGGGTGGAATTTAATTTTGTCCAAATTTAGGTATCGATGATTTGGAGGTCTATATCTGAGCTAGGTGTCCAGACTTCATTTATAGTCACTGGAGAGAAAGAGGCACTTACACAGCAATGTGTTTTGCCACATCCTTTAGGAGGACATGAATTGTGCTTTAAAATGACAAATTCTCCATGTTGATTCTACAAGTATACACTAGTATGGTTTGTTCAGATATAGATATTTACATCAGATGAATCTTAATATCTCTCACAGTTTCCATATTTTTGAAAAAGGCACTTTTTGGACCTATGGAATTATCAGAAATTTCTAATGATCAAATCATTTAACCTTTTTAAATGTTTCTCTTGGAATGGAATTAATTGTCTTCTGGAGGTATCTCTTTCCCTTTATTTACTATAAGGGAATGTGTATGACCAATTTAGATTTAAAGTACTTTAATAACTATTAAACTAGGAAAGATGCAACTCATCCTGTCAAGCTGATTTGCATCAAGGATGGACATAGTTTGTGCATTTTTTGCTTAAGACAGAG
Source organism: Anarhynchus alexandrinus (assembly GCA_008711295.1). Taxonomy (NCBI): domain Eukaryota; kingdom Metazoa; phylum Chordata; class Aves; order Charadriiformes; family Charadriidae; genus Anarhynchus; species Anarhynchus alexandrinus. The sequence goes on from VUYV01000541.1 coordinate 335,585, forward strand.
CTAATTAAAATGCCTGGAATGAAGTTTCCTTTTCCTTGAAAACCTAAAAGTCCAACTCTGTTCAACTAAAATTATATCAAATGTTGAAAAGTAGCACACCACACTCGGGCATCAAGATCCAGAGGTGTCAGAGTGAGGAAAAATAAGCCAACAGCACTCTGCAAATTGCTACGGTAGCTCGTCTTGTGGAGGGGCGAGGGATATCACTCTCTTCACTGATGTGTAAGCTAGGGCATTGCTATTTCCTGTAATCAAATACTTTTTCTTACACTCTTCTTACTTTAAAATACTCAAAGGTAAAAGGAAAAAGTTGGAGGAGTTCATCAGAGAGGGCAGAAGCTGTCAGAACAGCATTACAGGTAACTATAACAAGTAACTTTGATCTGCTGTGGCTGAAAAATAATGGTATAGTTGCCACAGAGAGGAGAACCACAGTTTCACTTATCCAGCATAAGTGAAAAGATACTCAGATGCAGTAGATATAGCAGATATCCAGCAGATACTGCATCCGATTCAGTAGCAAGAATAGACAGTGCCATTATAGAGGCCCCTATGGTACCCTGTCTGACTACTAGCTGTGGCATCAGAAAGGGTCTTACAGGCACTGTGTCATACCTGCCAGTGTCATGTGGAATTCACTCCTAAAACAGTTTCTATTGTCACTCGGTGCTTTAGAAAACTGGACATACCCTCCTGGGACATTTTATTAGAGATCCATTTTCCATTCCTCAGGACAGAATCAAATCCAACTGAAATAAAATAAACATTTGCATGCCATGTTTTCATGAAAATACATAGTATGCCAGATTACACTTGTGGGTGCTGTGGTTATGGCTGTTGTATCAATCTTTCCAGCCACAATAAGCCGAACTACTTAAGCAGTGGACTCCTTTTAAGGATCTCACTGATACATTTTATAGGTTGCTTATAGATAGGGAATGAAAGCGTCCTTTGATTATAATACTTTGAAAGGTGATATTGACAAAATTTAGAATAAAAATTATTCTTACTGTTCCTCACTGTCCATGATAGATTCATTTGATAGGTCATTCTATAGCCTATCCTTCTGTGAGGTTTCTGGGACCTAGGTTTTGCAAAATCACATTTTATTGACAAAAGTATTCTTTCTGGCAGGATGTTAATTTGTTTGGTACCATGGACAGAAATTTATTTGCCAGTCGAGGCTGTCATGCAGAAAAATGTCATCAACCAGAATAACTCGCTTTTCAATCTGGAAGTCTCCAAATAGTTAAGCAGGATCTGGACTGGATGTTGTCACTGATGTCAAAGACCTGTAAATACTTTCTGCACTTGACACAGGCCAGGCTTGTCATTAAGTACTGATAAATTTCTTCCTGTGTGCTGTTTTCCCCTGTAGTTTGAAGAATGCCTTGCTTTATTCATTGGAGGATTAAAGTGTGTGTCTTGGAGTTAGAATGATCTTAATAGCTCACTAAAAGTAAACACTTCTCATTAAATTAGTAAGCATCTTCTTCTCTGTTAAAAACATTAAGTATTCTCTGTTCAAAATCTGGTATTATATATGATGTAAATCATCACCTCTGTTATGATCTATGGAAAGATTCTGTATTATAGTGTGAAAAGGGAAAATATGAACAGCACATTGGCAGTATGCAATAGCCATGAAATTTAACCATTGAGTGTTTAAGTGATATTCAGCTCACTATATTTCTTTAATCAGACTTGAGATATGTTGGCTGCAATGGCAGTGTGGCATGTCTAGATTTTAAAAAACTGGAGTGTATGCTAGCAAGTACTGATTTTTGCATCTTACAGGCAGCTTGGCAATGTAATATTTGTGAGGTAGGAGTCTAGTTAGAATTTAGATTGACAGGAAACGGGCTTTTCCTGGGACATTCTCATTCTTAATCAGCCCACAAATGATCTTCTGAGACATCCTTATTAATAAATCTACTAGAAACATACAAAATGCAAATTTGCAACATGCAAAAAAAAATTTGGAGCAGGTAATTTCAGGAAAGAAATTTGCAAGTCCTTTGCTTTCAGTTCCACATTGGTAAATGTTTTATCTGACACCAGTGATGTTTTGTCTTTTCTAATGGTATTGAAGTTTTCTAAAGGATTCTTACAATCTCTGTATATATCAAATTGCACCTTTGCCTGAGATGTGAATTCTCGTGAGGTTCATAGCTTTTAATATTTCTTGTAATATGCCTTGTATCATTTCTCAGTTTTCTCAGCCCGCAGCAATCAAAGATTACAGGCACTTAAGGCTGATATACCCTACACAAAAGTTCACATAGATGAGAAAATGATGACAACTAACCTAATTGCAGAAATGGTTCCTGAATTTCATCTGAAATGTTTCATTCTGTATGTTATTTCTGAAGCTACACTCTCAAAGTCGACAGTTGTTTGTGCTGGTAATTTCTAGATTTTATGATACCAGGTCAAAGGTTCCACACTGTTCAATAGTTCATGCTCTGTTTTTTAGTTAAAGGTTGACATTTTGAAGGTGAGGTCATCTTACTGCAGATTGTTGAAGCACCAATTACAGCGTAACTTAGTTTGCTTGCTGTTGAGCATCTTCCCTTAAGCAGATTTACTCTCCCAGAGCTCAAGTGTTACACTTTGGACTGAACTGAGATTCGAGTTAAAAGTTTAAGAAATCATTAAAGCAATCCAAAATTCACAGTTCAGGCTGCCGCAGCCTCATTTTATCATCTTAATAGGTACTGTGCAGTAATAGCCTATAGTTAACTTACCTTTTCTTGAAGAAAGAAAAACGATCACCTCTTATATCACAGTGTGGCTCCTCTTTTCATGTTTTTCGAATTCCATCACCACCAGGGCTTTGAATAATGAAATAAATAAGGGACACTCGTAAGTGGTCTGTTCTTTATACTTTCACACAGGCACGTGAGATTGTATCAAGAGGCAGTGCTATTCAGGGGACTGAGATCATGTTATTTAGAATCCACATGAGAAGGTAAATAATAATTTATCAGAACAGTGAGTCCCTATAGGCGTAATTAGTGTTGAGATCACAGTAAACCAATTGCTGTCAGTTACTGACAAAGATAATTGCTCTCAACTGGAAGCTCAGGGAAAAGGATTACTGTATTTACATGCTCTTGTTGTACTTCTTGGTGTTAGAGACCTCTGTTGCATGCTCATTAACTTAAAAAATATTAAGGAGACTGTCTTCACCTGGTAGCTATTTAAACAGAAGTAATGACAGTAAAGATTTGGCTTAGAATGTGTCCCATGCAATTCTTTAGAAAAATAACTTGCATTAGGAAGCTTATATATGGGGAAGATAACTAAGATTACTTCTCATTTGGCAAGAATTATTCAACAAAGTTACTTTTTAAATTCATGCTGATAGTCTCATTTGTGTCATAAATTGAGGATTTTCAGTGCTATATGAATGAAAATAAATACAAGGATTTAGTCTGTAGAAGACAGAAGTTTTCAAATGAATTAAAAATCAAGTAATTAAGGGAATTTATGCTGTTTCATGTCACTTTTGAGTAGCAAAGGCAAACTTTGAAACCAATGAGATTTTTCAGTGGTGACTACAGGAAAATAGTGACATCTTCTAGAACTTTGATGTTAGAAGAATTTGTCGTACAAAATATCTGGGAAATTCTTTGATCCACTTAAAAAAAAATCCAAACAGTTAGGAGCATTGAATGTCACACAAATATTAGTGCTCTCATTTCCTTCCTCTGTGCTTTTTCTTCTTTGTTCCAGATGGCTTCTGAATTTCGCAAGGTGGGAGTTTTAGGAAATTCAAATAAAACAAAAGCTCTGCGTATAGCAGATGACTAAAATGAGGAAAAAAACAACCTATGAATCTCATTTCATTTTACTCCTCATTCCTTTAATCATTGTGATTAAGAAAAAAAACAAAACAAGAAAGGTTTCAACCAAAAGTAGTGAAATATTACAAATTTGAAAGATGGAGACATAATCCTTATTTGGTGGAAACATACAATTAAAATTACTTTAAATCTACTTTATTTTTGTGATCCCTAAAACTTTCTGTGGCTGCACAAATACTTAATCTTCAGTTGGATTGTGAGGCCACTGTACATCTGTGATTTTAAATTAGGCTGTACCTTCAGAATTTCCTTGATCTTAGAGGTAGCACATGTATTGGTCTAAATCTGGCTTTCTTATTTGTCTTTGGAGAAATGATGCATGAATACGACCATCTCAAGCATGAATTAAAATCTTGTTTAATTAAAAATCATCATTTTTTAACATGTGATAGCATTTTAAATTATTGTAAGTGATTACCTTGGGGTAGTATTTTTATTATGGAGTTTATCTTCATTATAAACATGTGTTGCAAAACTTTGAGAAAAATCAAATTTTCCAAGATCTTTCCCTGAATTTTTTGAGATTATTATGGATTAGTAGGGGTTGATCCAGATTTGTGGAAGGTGTTGTATTTGCTTTTTAAGAAACTAAAGAGGAAAAAAAGGATTATGACTATTTTGACCTTTTTTTTTTTTTTTTACTGTCAGTCTGTGTAAGCCCAGGGTTGTTACACATCTAAGTTATATTACAAGATAAATAATAAGAGTAAAAAACCTGATTGCTTGGTGTCAGGTGAGGGTGAACCTCCTGTAACAGATTGCTTCTGTCCTGCGAGCAGCTGAGCATATCAGCTGGGGGATTCTTCCAGGATGTGGGGAAGGCCAGGCTGAGAAGGAGATATTTGGGAAGCGATGAGTATACAGAGAGGGTAGGAAGCAAAAAGCAGGTATTGGGCCAGGCTAAAAAAATGTCAAAAAGAAAGACTTTTCCTGAAGAACAGTTGTGGCAGCAGACCTTTCTTACCAATTCTTTCTTGCTCTTCTGTCTCACTGAAGAGTTAGTCTATTTTAAAAAGTACACCGTTATGGCAAAACAGAGGTATTGAGATTCAAAGCCTGGTATTGAGATTCAAAGCCTTTTGGTACCTTTGGGGTGTTTGCTTTATGGAAAAAATACTGGCAGACCTGTCTCAAAACTCTTATGAACTAAAGGTCATCCCACTTCCCTAGAAATGGGGTGCAATCTCTCTACTGTCATACTGGGCTCTATTTTTTCCCACATAAGTTCACCAGTTGCACTGTAAAAGAAAAATTCCTCATCAAATAAAGGGGTTTACACCATGTTGTTGCAAAATTAGCTGCAAATATTGTGTACTAAATTTTCATTGTTGTCAGTTATGCACTAGCTTATGTATTCAGTACTACATTTGATTGTGCAATAATGCCAGTATCTTATTTTGTCCAGATTTGTAGCCTTTATATGTTTCCTGGCTTCCCTATTTTCAATTTCAGTTCTCGCTGTTTATCTTTCGATATTTTCGATGTCACTTTTAGAGAAGCTAAGAGTTAATCAGACTGTCTTACACGGATCTGAGGCTTCGAGAAGCTCTTGGGTGCACTCTGACTTTTACAGGAATTATATGTTTTTATAAAATGAAATAAATCCAAATGTTCGAATCTTTGTTACTTTCTTTATACAGTCCATATACATATCTTTTAGATGTACTAGAAAAGGACCTGGCTTACTGTTCTATTTCGGCTAACACTGAATTATGGAACTGCTGATTCTCATTCCTTGGATAATAAAATGAACCTGAACACCTTCAACTCCTACAAGGCCACGCAGCACACAGCTTGAAGTTTTAATTAATAAAGTAACCTTGTGGAAGTGAAAAAGGTCACAAAAGAAATACAGTTTGGAATACAGTATGTCTAATTTAAGATGTTAAACTAGGCATTGTCTCACTTCAAGTTTAGATTACTGGGCCCTGGTGGCAGGGATAGTTCAGTCTGCTGTGCAAAACCTGTGTTTCCTATATAGTTAATGGAAGCAGTGGCCTCAGGCAAACAGTCCAATCTGCCTAATTTAGGTTCTTTCTTCATTTGAAAATACCAAATCCATCTGAGTGTTCAGTGTCCAAAAAAGTTAATTCTCCATCATCAAAAATATGATAGAAAATGTAGATAATAACTGTTGCCCATCCTGCTGCAGATGACATGAGTTTTGGGGGTTTCCCTAGGGATCTTAGGTGGAGTTTGGTTGCCTGTCTACCTAAACATGTATTGAAATGACATTCTAGGCAGGAGAAAAGTGCAAATCTCTCAGAAATAAGCAAATGCAGTGGATTGCAATTAAATGGCAAAGGAGCTTGAGAGCAAAGAGGCTGCTGCATGAATAGGCACTCACGAAGTTAAACAGACGTAGAAAGTAGGGGGATGTACCATGTCCTGGAATATTTCTGGGAACTCTGTAGAAACATAGACAAGATTTACATACACTGATTCCCATACCCATTTTCTTTCATTAAGTCAAATTAAAATTTTCATTCCAAAGTGGATGGATCCATATATGGTAGGCTTTTTGCTTTCATTTCAGGACTGGTCACTTGGCTCATGTGAGTAAATAGTTAGTATTCATGGCCAGCCTTTTAGTAAGTGACAACTTTTTAGTTTCCAAAGACGACAGTACCATGGAAAACAAAGTCCCTCACACTTTTTTTGCCTTCTATCCTCCTTTCCAATTTTTCAAATACTGAAAGTTCATCTAGAAGCAAACAATAAATTTTAATACCAAGAGAACTGATGAAAGATGTTTTATAATGAGAAGAACCTAAAATTTTCTTTTATGTTACGCAGACTGATCTGCAGTTATCTGTGGCAGCCGTCACTCTTCATAGTCAGTTGGGTCACAAAACTATAACCATAACTTTTACAGTGCCAGTCCTTATATTTCTTGTACCTTGCCTAAAGCTAAAAAGAAAAGCCATGCTTATATTATGAGGATCTCTGTAAAGAATTTCAATTCCTTGCAGACTTTCAGATGTATACTTTTGAAAGATTTTGATGATAATTCTTGCTATATTTAGTAATAATACTCAGTTTTTATTTTTCAGTATGCAACATGTGATTACACAGTGTATATTTTTGAAGTTACAAAAAGTACACTTCAAAAGTCTGTGATGACAAAAGGCTTTCAATTTACTGCATTGTAAAAAATAGTGGGTTAGGTGGCAATATAAATACTGTTCTCTCAGAGTTTGGTACAAGCTCATAGGTTTACTTGTTGGTGATTAATAACCGTAATATTTTTATATCACTTTCCTGCTGACCCCAGGCCCCAGTGAAGCTGAAGGATGTCAGGTTTTGTGAATAATGCCACTGAAAGACATTAATACAAAGTTTCCTTAATCCTAGAAACTGAAAACATCTGTTTGAATTCTGTAGCATGTTGTGTGTATGTTCAACATCAAGGCAGCTTTCAAAGAATCAACTGATTTTGCTCCCAGCAGTGGGTTTTGCTTCAGCCAGTGGGAAATTATTTCAGAAGGATTTAGATGGTGCGAGAATAATTGGTTTAATAAGAAAAAATAAGTGAAAAGTTAAAAAAGTCAAGTACTTTTCCACTGCATTCATGTGTCACTTCTTACATCAACTGTTTGTTAATAGGCAAGTGTTATACCTCATTTCGTTCTATTTCCTGCGAACTTAATGGCAGCAATAAAGAAGAAAATAAAACGGATTACACCATAGTTGGCTTCTCAGTTATTACAATATCATAAATTTAATAATAATTTTACTGATGCACGTTCTAAAGTATTTTCATGATCATTAATTTCACAATAAGGAAGACTTTCACATTTCAGTTTCCCCTATCATTCTACAAATGAAAAGTACATAATTATTTATATTTTACAGAAAATTAGTCTTAAAAATTGTTTTCAAAACTGAAAAAAACAGATTATAATAAAAATATAATGTTCTAGAGTAAAATCTTGAAAATTTGGTGTGCTGGCAAGGCAGAGAGATATTACAGAGAGATATTTGCTATAGATAATAAAGAAGATAGGAGCAGCTTTTTGAATTGGTGAGAAATTTCTGCTTCCATTGTAGAAATATGTTTTTTCTTTTAACAGTTTTTTCAAACAAAAGTCTCCAGAGAGAGGTTCCTCCTGCCTGAATTCAGAGGTTAATTCTTTAAGGAGGTCAACAGCATAGTATATTAATCAATTTCTAAGTATATGAGAACACAGAAAATGTATTTTCTGCATTTATTCCAGTTGGTAATTTCAGGCCTCTGCATCATCCAGAATTAAGTGGTATTGCTGTTTATTTAAAAATATTCATCTCTCCAGTCGTGTTCATCAGAAATTATTAGATAGAGAAAACTGTAGAGATAATTCTAATTTTTTTCAGGATAATACTGAAACTTTTGTAGAGCTTGGAAGCCACCGTCAGTGTCTGAACAGATGTGACTGCCCATGGCTTTTTTTTTGCTTGCACTTTAGTGCTTTCTTTCAATGGCAACCAGGTAGTGGCAGTGAGGACAACCATGGAGTGCACACCCAGATCTCAGCACAGCATGCACTGAGAATGGCCACGGTGCATGTCCCTGGGGAGCTGGGGATGCTCTTGAGTTTACTCACAGTTCTCCCATAACTTTAGAGACAGATACCACTGCCTTCCAAACAGCATCTTCTCTGTTTGTGGAGTAGCCCATGCACTACGAACATGTGCATATCTGAATAACAGTTTTACTGAGTTCAGTAATTCAATATATTCTATATTAACATACACAAGTGTGTGTGTACATGCACAGGTATATAGTATGCTATGTTATGCTCCTCAGATACTCTTTTACTGATATAATACTTTCTAACAGAAGAGTGTTTTTGCATCCAAGTTGAGACACGTTTTCAGTGTAGCGTCAGTTATACTGAATAGTGAGTTCATTTATGCATCAATATTTCTGGAAATTTCCACAGTTCTTCAGAAAATTATTGTCTCCTCTTTGGATGCCAAGCTTTGCGGCTTATTTGTGGGATATATAAGAAGTGGGAGGTAAATAGCTTTTCCCAATCATAAATGAATAAGATACTTATATGCAGATACTGCTGCAGATATTTATGTCTGGCTTTTGGTATTAATTGAACCTTCCATTTAAAAGTTAGCATATTTTGTGACTGAAAACAATGGAAAAGTTGTGTTTCAAAGTGACTTCCTAGAACTGTTACTGTCAATGAACTATGTACCTACTGCTGCCTGCTGCTTATTACACAAGTAGCATGCAATGTTGTTTGTTGTCTGGGGTCACTGTAAGAGTATTTTTTGGTGGGTGAGGCAGGCACTAGTTTTTAGATGGTATGATGGCAGTGGTTCCTCGTCATGTTACTTTCTTTGTCTTTCCTTTTGTGAAAAATAAGTATTTCATTAATATCTGTAATGCACAAAATTATGGAAATTCAACTTTTGAAAAAAAATAAGAATAGAAAACAAGACTGTTTGTATAAGAGTGTGCATGTGTATCCATAGTACATGTCCTGTGTCACTCACATATTTTGGCAGCCTTATGTGGGCCTGTTGTCTGTTTCCATTGACCTGTAATGTCCTAAGAGGAGCGCAAAGCTTAACCAGGCCTGGTAATTTTGTTTGCTGTGTGCTAGGTTCACACTGGTTCGTATAAGGAAATCAGGTGGCCACAAACCATGCAAAAAAAAACCAGAACAGCTCAGAAAGGGAAGTAAAATTCACTCTTGTCAGATGTGTTTTCTACTCAGTGCTCTACCATTGTCTGTAAGCAACTGCTGTAAAGCATGGGTTGAAGTGGAACATACTCTGAAGGCAAATTCACTTTTGAAGCTGACTTCCTGGGCAGGTAGTTGACCTTTGTGTAACAGACTCTTCTCCTTAGTTGACTTACAAAGATTTCAAGTCTCTTACCTTATAAAAAAGCCCAAAGTGACAGGAACTATTGTTTAAGGAGAGTTGATTCTAACATGAAATTAAATAAAGTGACAGCAGAGTATAAAATACGAGTAGTGTAGTTGATAAAACAATGCACACACATTTGAACATTTAGATAATTATGCTTTTCCTGTCAAAGCTAAGTTATTGTACTTCTCATCATACCAGCCTTTAGGTTCTTCTCCCTTTTCTTTNTTTTTTTACTTTGGCCTTGTTTTCATCCTGTATTCATTAATGGTATTTCGTGATTGCTAGGTGCACTGCATCATTACATCTTTAATTTTTAATATCAGCAAACAAATATGATAGACACATGTTATATCACAAAATCTTAGCAGTGTCATACTCAGGAGCTCATCAGTGACACAGAAAGGGATGTGCATCAGTTTTCTACTTCTTCTATGATGTACAATTTTTTTTCTTATACAATGTTAATTGTAATGATTCACAGTCTTTTTAATTGATTTTATTTAACCCTTCAGTGACAACAGTTACAAAACATCTTCATATCCCATTCCCACATCCTGCAGTGGATGAGATACGCAATGGGAGGACTCAAAACAGTCACACAAAGCCTAAATTTTAGTTTCACATATGCAAATACTTTATTTTAGGTATAAATGCTTAAAGTTTATTTAAATACACAGATTAACCTGTTACAGTTCAGGAAGTTCTGTGGTAGCAGAATTTTCTGTTTTTTTTAAATAACATTTGCTAGTAGGAGTCTGAAATATAACATTCCCCAAGATTCACATTGATTCCAGCCTGCCTGAACATTGTTTCTTTGGGACTTAGGCACCTGCAGTGTTCCTAAGTCTGAGCCAACAATTCAGTCTGTCACCTTTCCAACATTCTGTACCTTAACAAATTCATTAGGTGCTTTTGGATTTTGTCTGAAAATGACTCGCTAGTTCAAATTTAGTCTGTAATTGAAGAAGTGCCTATTCTATGAAAGGAAAACACCTGCCTTGTTCCATAGTGGATGAGTTCTACAGACAGATAGAAACAACCTCGCACATTCAGGTGAACTTCAGCCACCTCATGGGGGACTGATGACAACTTCCTGACACAAGTGATAGCGAAGCCAATGAGGAGAGGTACTCTGCTGGACCTTATACTCACAAACAAGGAAGCACTCGCTGGGGATGTGAAGGCTGAAGGCAACCTTGGTTGCAGTGACCATGAGATGGTGGAGTTCAGGATCCTGAGAGGATGGAGTAGGGCAAAAAGCAAGATCACAAGTCTGGACTTAAGGACAGGAAACTTTTGCCTCTTCAGGGATCTTCTTGCAAGACTCCCAGAGGATGAGGCCCCGGAGGGCAGAGGGGCCACGAAAGCTGGTTGGTATTCAAGGATCACTTCCTCCAAGTTTAAGAGTGGTCCATCCCACTGGGCAGGATGTTGGGCAAAAATGCTACGAGGCCTGCATGGGTGAACAAGGAGTTCCTGGCAAAACTCAAATGTAAGAAGAAGTATACAGAAGGTGGAAGCAGGGACACATGATCCAGGATGAGTACAGGGTTGCTGTCCAGTCTTACAGGGATGGATTTAGGAAAGCCAAAGCCCACCTGAAGTTGAATGACATCTGAAGGATGTCAAAGGCAAAAGTAAAGGAATCTATGAGTACATAAACAGCAAAATTATGACCGGAGAAAACCTATACATGCTGCTGAGTGGGCAGCGGTCCTGATGACACAGGACATGGAATACGCTGAGATATTCAATTCCTTCTTCTTCTCAGCATTTACTAATAAGACTAGCCTTCAGAAATCTGAGGACCCAGAGACCAGGGAGAAAGTCTAGAGCTAGGAAGACTTACCCTTAGTGGAAGAATGGATCAGATGAGAGAATACTTAAACAAATTGGACATACATAAGTCTATGGGCCCTGATGAGATTTATCCATGAGTGCTGAAGGAGACGACTGGTGTAATTTTGAGGCCACTCTCAATTATCTGAATGATTGTGGAGATTGGGAGAGGTGCTTGAGGAAAAGAGAAAAGCAAGTAACAATCCTATCCTCAAAAAGAGCAAGAAGGAGGATGCAGAGATCTACAGGCTGATCAGCCTCACTTCCATCCCTGATGGAACGAGTAGTCCTGGAAACCATTGTCAGGCACATTAAGGATGAGAAGGGAGTAGTCAGCATGGATTCACCAAAGGGGAGTTATGCTTGACCAACCAGGTAACACTCTGTGATGAAATGGCTGGCTTGTTAAATGAGGGAGGACCAGTGGGCATTGTCTAGCTGAATTTCAGTTAGGCCTTTGACATTGTCTCCCATAAGATCCTCATAGAGAAGCTGATGAAGCATGGTCTGGATGAGCAGACAGTGAGGTGGGTTGAAAACTGGTTGAACATCTGGGCCCAGAGGGTGGTGATCACTGTCATGAAGTCTAGTTGGAGGCCATTAGTTAGTTGTGTACCCCAGGGGTCAATACTGGGTCCAGTCCTGCTCAACATTTTCATTAATGATCTGGATGATGGTACAGTTTACAAAACAACAGTTTTGTTGGTGACACAAAACTAGGAGGAGTGGCTGATACACCAGAGAGTTTTGCAGCCATCCAGAGTGACCTGGATAGTCTGCAGAAATGGGCTGATGGGAACCTCATGAAGTTCAAGAGAGACAATTTCCAACTCCTGCACCTGGGGAAGAGTTATCCCATGCACCAGTACATGCTGGGGGCCAGCTGGCTGGAAATCAGCTTTGCAGAAAAGGAACTGGGGGTCCTGGTAGACAGCAAGTAGAAGATGAGCCAACATGACCAGATGATCTTTTGAAGTGCCTTCCAACCTGGACTGTTCTATGATAATGTGTCTTACTCAATTCTTCTCTTGGTTTTCTGTTTTGGTTTTTTTTTTTTTTTTTCATTTTACTTCATCCAAGTCACCATCTTAAGCACAGTGAAGCAAATTAAATATGACTGTATTATCAAACAGGATGTGATATTTTCACAGTTAACTCAAAAATATATGGTTCCTTTCAGGATTTCCAGGATGATAAATGGTAGTTTCAGAGATTTCTTTCCTGAGGATGAAATGAAGAGAAGAATCCCTGGTATTTCTTTTCTAAAGCATTGGCTATTTGAGGGAACTGAAAATAGCGTCATTACAGATTGTAAAGGAAAACCTTGATTTTATATTTGCAGGTTTTAATTTTTATTTCTAAGAGGAAATTGACCTTCCTTATTTAGCATATGGCAATATAGTATGCGTAACATGAACTTTCACAGGCTTTACACAAGGTGAAACAGATGCTGATGTTTTAAAAATATATTGTTAGATGCTATTTTGCATGGGTTTGCTTTTGATATTTTTGAAATATCTGGAGTTTCAGATGCTGATCATCATGTATATTTACCTGAATTAGAAACACTATTTTGCATGTATGTATGATTTGATTTATTTCATTAACGCTAAAAAGATAAATCTATATTTTCCCTCCCTCTCCCAGCAAACCATAAGCAGGTAAAATATGCTTTGTGTATGTTGTAACTTAACTTAAATGGCTTTTGTTTACTAAATTCTTTTTTATCTTTTTCATGTCCAATCATTAACATAATATACAATAAACTTAAACCGGAAATGAGAAATGCAAAATTCAAAATTGTACACTGTTGCCAACAAAAAGAGAAAGAACTTTCTAGGTATGGATTACTCCTAACTAACTTTCATCCAGTCTGAATGGAAACAATTACTGTGTTGATAATATGAAAAGTACTTTTATGTTAAGCAGTCAGAAAAGAAGTCAGGAAGTCAGAGGCAGACACCAGTTTCTGTCTGTGGAGTGCCTGGGCATTTTATGCGAGTCTTTGGATAGAAAGTAAGCCAGAGTTCTGGTTTCTTCCCTTTCAGCTTAGTGTCCTTGCGACAAAACCAAAGTCATATTTCCTTTTTCTTGCTCTCCTTTGGCACAATGATTGTTGCATTTCTGCCTTTGTCTCCAGTGTCAAAAGGAAGGTTGATTAATTATTTGAATCCGTATAATGCGTGTTAGGGCTGCTAGGGAGTTGTTAGGTTTGCGGGTTCAACCAGTAGTGAAGCTGAGCATGTATCCCAGGGACACACGTATCCCAGGGACACACACACACACAGGACATTGACACGGCTTGTCACAGAAGGTCACACATGACACTCTCGAAGTTCACAAGCACATGTACATTCATGGATCCCACAAGCACCAGGACGGCCCCTCTGCCTGCCTGGCACCCCTGCCTGGATCCCAGTCCCTCTTACCTGCCTGGCAAGTCCCCAACTCGTCGAGCTGGGTGCTCACTGCACACATGTAGCACACACACACTCATCCCACAGGCACCCCATGCTTGCAGATTCCCCCAAATACCAGCATGGACCCTCTGCCCATCTGATGCTGTTGCCCGGACCTGAGGCCCCTCCATGCTCACTGGTGAATCCAGCTGGAAGTTTGCTCGTGATTACACATGCACACTCCACGCACACCTGCTTTAGGGAGATACAGACACACACACACACACACAGAGGGGATGGAGTGAGATTAAACACAGAGAGAGTTAAGAAAAGATTTAATAAGACAGGGCAGACTGGGGTGATCAGGCACAGGGTTAAGCCAGAAAAGCGTACTGACCAGCTCCAGTTAACATGCAACCAGCCCCTTTTACACCCCTTTCTGCCTACCCCCTTTTCTGTTCCCCCCCTTGTTCCCCTTCCCCTGCACATTGCCTCATCACTTGGCACAGTCCCACCGACCCCCTCCAACACCCTGTACCCCCAGGTTTGCATCCTCATCTATTGCAAAGTCCTGGTTTGCCTGCAGTCTCTTCATAGCCCATCAATTAGTGTGACTGACCAGGTTGTTTCTGGTTATTGCTTGTTAACGCTAATTGGTCAGGTTTTATGTTTGTGTGTGTTTTGTCTCCCTCCCTTTCTTTATCCTCCCAACTGAAAAAAATAAACATTCTCAGCCCCCACATATCCTTATCAGTTCGTTCCACCGGTCAGGTTTGTTCTGATCATGATCTTACAGCTTCTTTGACAAGATACTCTCAAAGCAGCAGACACCCTCCTTCTATGTACCCTGAGAAGGGCAACCACCTGAGATGAAGAATTTGTGTTCAAACTTTGCCAAGCTGAAGATCTAGATTACAGTTATTTTACTTTCTAGGAAAATGGTCTAAAATCTGGGCGATTAAGCAAAATTATGTCTAACTTGCATCACTTTGTGGAAGGTGTAGGTAGTTGCGGTGAAGACTGACTAATGGGAGTTCTTTCTCATTTAGGCATGAGGAGGATGTCGTTTGATCTGACTTTGATTACTTCAGAGTGTAAGAGGGAAACAGCCAACTGTGTTCTTGGTTCAGGATACTTCTGACATAGGATATGCAAATATCAAACAGTGGCTATCCAGAAAACTGTCAGGACAACTGAGGAGGCAAGTAAAGAAGTGTCTGAACCTGTAGGATTAGGAAAATAAATAGATGGGCTCATTATGACTAAAATAGCTATTGGATCACATCAAAGTACATATTTCTCTGAGACTCCGGTGCTTCTGGTGCTGCGCAGGCACATAATAAGGAAAGTCTCAATCATAAAAAGTTCACAGTGTAAGTAAATGAGAAAGAAGCATTATTTCCTTTAAGTCCCACAGGTCGTTGTCAGCAGATTAAAGAACAAAGCCAGTCTTTGTCTGAATTTTGGTCCATTACTCATATTTCATTACATATATGGTATTACTGTTATTCCATTCTACACCTTATATTCTTAATGAATGACACAATATAGTATGAAATGCAGTAGAGGTTCCCCCTAGCGATATTGAGTCGTTTACTTCTTTTGAAATGTTGTTGCATACATACTAAAAAGTGATGTTTTAATAGCAGCATAGTTTGGTGTTTTGCATGTCTTTGTGGTAGGATTTTTACTAATCTTTCCTGTGGAAGCTCGGATTATACCTGTCATGCTTCATGTAGATCAGCAAAGACATTCTTGTAATATTGCAGAATCCCTAAGCATTTCTTTGCATCTTTTGAACTGCATCGGGCTGGTTTTTTTAGTTCTTTTGTTCTTGAGATTTTCTATTAAGCATGGAATTCCTTGAGTAAGCAAAGACTTTTATCTAATACCCGGGGGTAGCAGGAAAATTCACATCATTGTGATTAACCGTGAGAATTTCCAGTAACAGTTTGTGACTATGTCATTAGAAAAAAAAAAAGTCTTGCTTTGAAAATGTTGATGTTGGTAACTTGTAAAGAGCAAGCTTGTTATCAAGTTGTCCTGTACATCCCAATACAGCATGCATCAGTGTTTCTCTGCAGGGGTATCTGTAGGGCTGCCCAGTCCTGTCTCCTGCAAGACAGCAGATGTTCACTTTTTGAAATTGCAAAGATGTGGAAATTCAGAATATTTATGATTGATGCAAAATCATGGATAACAAAATATTCTTAATCCAGGTATAAATATCTAGACCATAAGCTAGACTTTAATGTAGCTGATTGATCTAGACTGTGGCAGGCTATTCACATTTAACAAACAAGAAGAATATACTGTGACCATGAAAAATAATTAGCTGTTAGCTCGTTCTGTGTTTAATTTTTAATATGTAAGTGAACTTCAAAGGTAAAATTTTATGGAATTTTCATTATAGAAATATGAAGGAAGAATAGGATCAGGTTTTAGTTGCTTATAACATTTTGTGTGTTTGTGCTACAAAATATTAATTCTCTTTTGCTGTTAACTTGTCATCAACCATGAAATACCAGGAAGCTAGTATTGGAACTTAAATTAAAGTATATATGTGATTGAGTTCCAAAAAATACTCAAAGTGATAAATAATGTCCAGACTGTCCTAGAGCGTCAAAATTACTTTAGGCCCTGTACCCTGTCTGTGTTCCTAAGTGCTTGGGAAAAGAATATGAGAAACAAAATTATTTGGAGGTCCTTCCCATACTGTAGCCTCACACTATCTGGCAAATAAACCAAAGGCAGCATCCAGAGATTTCCACTGGTGAATGTATTACCCCTGATTTGTTTAACTGCTTTTGGAACTCATCTTTTCTTTTTTGGTTTTCACAGCATCCTGTAAGAATGAGATCTACGTACTGTATGAAAAGCATTTGCTTCTGTTTGTTTAATTATGTTCTGTGGGGCACCTCCAGAAGAAGCATACCCTCATGTCTGTGTTAGAAATTATGAAGACTCATTCTATGTTTCTCTTCCTCGTGATTTTACACATCTTTGTTCATTTGCACCCTCGTCTCATTTCTCTGTTCCAGATTGAAGCGTTCTGGTCTGTTTAATCACTATGGAGGAGCTTGTCCTTACTTACTCATTATCGTTCTCCTCTCTACCTCTTTCAGTCCTACTGTTTTCTTCTGGATCTGTGATAATTAGAGCTGTGTACAGTATTCATTATTTGTAATACTTCATGACTAATCATTTATGTTGTGAAAGATGGTATTAGTTATTTTCTTCTTTTTCTCTTTCACAGTCATTGTGAGTATCTCATGTTTGACAAGTACCGAGTAAATAGTTGACAGTTTTGGCAAGTGACTCACCATGATTCCAAGATTTCTTTCCTGGGGGGTAGTAGTTAAAGTCCATCATTGTGTTTCATTTTCCCTATGTGCATGCATTTGCCACTTGGATAAATGCCATTAAGATTTTGAGATCATTCTGAAACTCTTTGTATCAGTCACGTTCTGTTTTTTGAATGCACTCCAGGGACCCAGACTATACCATGTCATGTATCTGTAGGGGCTGCAGCTCCATGCATGTGTAAGTTCATTGAGCTCAGACGTTTTGCTTGGTCCCACCAATCTGGCTCAGGAACACCCTGTAGTAAGGGCAAACCCTCTGCCATAATGGGGCTGTAAGGAAGGGTGGAAGGAGCATTAGCTTGGAGTCACAGGAGTAAACCAGCCTGAATCAAACTCTGAGTGATTCAGACCATTAGGATAATTTTATGTTGAGGTGTTTTTATTTGTCTTGCTTTTCTAGAGAGAAAGAGTGATTCTTTGTATCTCTGGAAAAGCAGTATCAGTATTTTGTTTCATGAGGGAAAAGTGTAAGAGCATGGCTAATTTATGCTGTAGAGATGTACTAGTAATGTAAGATTCCTAATATATATGTACTGTCATCTCTCATTTACATTCATAATTTCATCTTTTCTTTTGTACATCTACATAAATCTGTCAGCCATAATTAATTCTTTGTGCTATTTATTGTATGTCTTTTTTACCTTTTTGTCTCATCGTCACACCTGTTTGAATCCTGTCCAAATGCCGTCCTTTGTGCATCCTTTCAGCGTCAATCCTATCCTTCTGCCACACAGCTATATTACACTGTTTTTGTGGCTCCTTATGACATCAGCCTGCTTATTGGATAGAAAATATTACTTTTTGTGGTTGTTCTCATGTAGGACATTAAGTTGTTTATGTTAGCGATTCTTCCTGTACCTTCCCACTAAAATTACCTCATGCCTTTGAAGAAAATTTTAGACAAAGTACATAAAATAAAAGATAAATCTTGTAACAGAAATGAGACAGTAGTGCCTTGCACAGTAAAAGACAAAATATGGCTTTGAAGCCCCACCAAGAGGACACAGGATACAGTGAGTCCTCCCATCTCCTCATGCCTGTGCAAAGGCACTGCAGCTCCAGGGCATTGCTGAGTCTGGAGCTGAATCTGTCCCGGTAGAATAGAACTAGCACAGTAATTCTGTATGCCAAGAAGTATCAGTGAATATCACTATGTGTTTAGGTAGTTCTCATCTCTCACAGAGATTTCATAGGTTAAACTCCCCACAGAATCAAAGTATATTGCCATTCCAAAAGCTGCATAAAAATGATGCTAAGAATATTAAATAATCTGTATAAGAACGATGATAAGTATGATGATAAGAATATTAAATACAGCACAAAGCTAGATTTTGAAAAGAACAAAGGGTTGGGTAGTTCGGGCCTGTAGACAAAAACATCAAAGAAATGTACAGGTAATTCTCATCCTATCTAAGATGGTAGGCAGAGGAATCAAATCTCTAAAATGTTTAAAATTAACATTCTGTTGTAGTCATATAGTCAGCCCTAGGGTTAAGTAAGTTGGTTAAATACAGCAGAAAAAAAAATCCCAAATTAGCTAACCTGTTATATATTGACATTGCTTGTTTCCTTTTATAGATTACTGCATTGGCAGAGGTGGTGAATCTAAGCAGGAAGTATTCCTACTTACCTCAAAACACAGACTAGAGTTAGCACTGATGATAATATTCATCTAAACGTAGTATATTTTTGCCGATTCTTACATGACACATAAGTTCTATAAGCAAAGACAAAACTTTCTCATCTTATCATCGTTAATTTTGTTATTGTAAGTATAGGTAGGATGAAAATACAGGAAAAAGAGATTTTAAAACTGGATCTCATATTACACCTGTGGATGCTGTGGGATCATTGGGACTATGTGATGGCATCATCTGGTCCTGACATATTAATGTGGATTTAGGATAGATGTTACTCTTTGCTATTTTTTTTTTTAAAGTGTCAGTTCTTAGAAGAGATTAACAATTAAATGCTGGTCTCACTGAAGTCAACTTTGTAGTTCAAATTTAAGGCCAAGTTTTTATGCAACACTGGAAAGTCTTTTTCTTCCCTTTTAAATCATATAGGCTCTATCTATCAATTAGAAGGCAACTGGTGTTTTCTACAATGATGTTATGATGATTATGTTTACAGAAATTAGAGTTGTTATTTCTGGTAGGATTATGTTTTAGTAAAACTGTTATTTTTGAAGCTGTATGTGAAACTTTTATATGCCTATTTCTGCACATGAAATCTCACATTCTTTTTTTGCCATTTTCTGTTCAAGGTTTACATATCAGTATACATAAATTCTTTGTATTAGGTGGCACAGTGAGGGCCATCTTCTCCTTACTGCCCTTACAGTTCAATGGTGCAAGTTTTTTTCCAAAGAGAAAATAGTGATTTTATTGTCCTGCAAGCTTCTGCAAGTATCTCTTAAAACGGAAAGAAAAAAAACCACCTCATCTTGCATGAAGAGGTGGGCTGTGTGCCCAAAATATTCCAGATGTAAGAATACACTTCAAAGAACTACTGTTGTGTAAACTGCATCTTAATTCCTGTAATCAGCATACATTTAGACCTGTAGAGCTGAAATCTGCATCAATTTCATATTGCATTTCATTACTTACATACTTTATTGTATTTGTAGTTTTTTTTAAAATAACTATGATTTCACATTTTATTTATTAAACAATTCTGCTCATTTATTTATAGCTTGCTTGAAGAATGGATCCGTAATTGGATCAGAAAAGAAACTGCAGTAACTTAAAGTTGATCAAAACTGAACTGAACTTGTTGATTCAGTGTCAGATTTCTCAGACAATCTAACTATTTTTATAATTCCACAGTCCCAAAATTATCTTGTTGCTCACAGGCCTTTCAACTGTCTGTATCTTCTACTTTCAGCTGCCCAGGCTGCAGCTATTTCGGCAGGTACCTTGCTGGGTGACCACCAAGTAGACAACGGGGGTAGATGCTGAATGTGTAGAGCAATAAAGCAATTACTGCATATGCAGTCTTTCACTCTTTTATATAACGTGTAAACATGAGACCGTGCAAAAAGAAAGCAAGTGACATTTGCTTACTCCAAACAGTTCTTGGGGTATGTTTGTTTGGATGGACACAAGGTCCTTTAAAATTCAGGGAAAAGGTAAGGAGAGCAAAACATGAGAGCAGATTAGTGTCAACCAGAGCAGTTAGAATCAATGATTTTTTTTACAAGAATATCAAGGGAAAATGAAGGACTTGAGACAAAGTAAGCTTATTAATAAATGAGAAGGTAGATTAAATTAATGATTAATGACTCTTAAGTAGCCAAGTGCCTAAGTGATTTTTAAAAAATCAATCTTGGGGGAAAAAAAAAAAAAGAAAACCAGGAAAGTCATGAGCAAACAGGAGTGGGTCGGCACACTGGGATCTATCCCAAGTCTCAGGTGCGACACAGTTGTATAGCCCCAGGTGAAAAACAGGTACTGAATCAGGAGGCCGAGATCTGCAATCTGGCCTTGGCTTACTTTTTTTTCTCAAATCACGCTAACGCAATTTAGCTGCCAGTTCACACAGTTTCAGCTACACTGATTTCCACGCTGTGCAGTGAGGAGTGACAGCTGATGAGGAATCGCTGCCTCCGCGGCGGCCGACTGTTCAATACCTGAGTCTGGTTGATCAGGCAAACTCCTTATACTGCTTTTCTCTCTTACAGCCTGTGTTATGGTCTGGCCCTTAGCAAATAAGAGTGGAAAATGGCAGTTGGACTTAAATCAAGGCAGGCAAAAAGAAATTTGTAAATTGTATAAATATGAATGGACCCTGTGAATTTAAACACAGTTTATTACAACTGTAATTTATTCTAAAAAATAAAAAACTGTGAAGGCACTGGAGGATTAAGACAGAAAGCTAAGGTGTCATTGATCTTCAAAAAGAAAAGGGGCCAGGAGGGAAATGATCCTCATAAATCCTGTTCTGTCAGTCTAAATTAAATCCTTAAGGGTGAGAAGAATACCCTTAGAAAAAAATAGTAAATTAAAAAGTAGTAGGCAGCTAGTTTAGAAAAAAACCCATGTGCACTAAGTAGAATGATCTTTTAAGTAATGAATCACATTCCCAGAATGTTATTACTGTCAGTGATTAAAAAAGAAAAGAGTGAAGGGGGGACAGATGTAATGTACATAGAGTCCTTTTCCCTCTCAGATGGCAATTTGTGCTATTGGTAATTGTCTTCAGAGCCCTAAGTAGTCTATCATGAAATAACCAGAAGGCATCTCTCACCCTGTATTCACTCAAAGCAGTTCTTTTTAATACAAGTTAGTTTTACATTCATGTATGTATATATACTTATAATATATCTACATATAGGTTAGCACTGTATATTTGAAGTATTTGTCTTTTTCCCTCTGCATGTGTATGTATGTGTATTTATTGGGGGGGTGGGGTGTTCCCTCAAAATATTTCTCAGGCTGTGCAGTTGGAATGGGACAGTCAGACTAATAATGTTAATAAGAGGCAATAAATAACCTGTTCATCTAGTAAGCAGGAACACAGGATAAGACAAATGGGTTTATTTTAAATCAACTTTTATTTTAAATATTTAATAATATTTAGGTTTAGAGTCTGCTAGGATGTAAACAATGCAGTGGGACTGAGAGAGGTTGTTTTAGAAAGAAAAAGAGAAACGAAAAAAAAACAAAACCAAAAGAAAATCTCAAACACAGTGTGAGAACAGTTTTATTGGAACTGGCATAGGAACTGCACCTCTTCTTCAATCAATATTAAATTCTCTACAGTTATGTCATACGGTTTGGTGCTTTAAAAAAATTAAACCTACATTTCTTTCTGTAACATTTTCATTAATCTTGAAAAATATTTATTGAAATGGACATCAGTTTTCTAGCAAATAATGCTGAAGGACATCTCTCTGCAGATTTCATTAATACTGAGGAGCATTTCTAGGAATGGTCAATATTCAGGAAATTCAAGTATCTGCCTGAATTTTCCAGAAATGCTTACAGTGCCAAGTTTTACAAGAATACACTGCTAGTTTTCTAGTTAAGGCAGCCAAGCATATGACACATTGGGGAAACTACTAGCTACATTAACTAGCCAGTCACTTAAGGGTCAGTCCTACAATATGACTAATAGGGTTTTTCTTTCTGTTTCATCTTTGAATAGCAAAGGCAAAAGTCGAAATTATACCTATTGTCAAGTCCGTAGCTGTTTCCTCTTTAACAGATTCAGGTTACTCCCTTTGCTTTCTGTGGGAAGTGCTCTGATAACCACCAGCAGTGCACATGCTGATGAAGCTAACAGTATTACAGGCTTAACCTCACTTCAAAGTACAACATGATATACTTGCTACATACACCATTATACATATGTATCAGATGACTGAAAAGCCTTCAGGCACTTGGTTCTTGTTACCTTTCTTGATTACTATTAGTTTGCTGCATCTGTAGTTCCTTCTGAATTTTACTTGTGGGCTTAGGGTCATTACCTTAAAATAGTATGCATTCACAGTAATTTAAAAATCAAAATAAACAGGAAGCATCAGAAATTAAAATAAACTTTGTGTATAATGTACTTAAAATACTTTTTTTTTTTTTGCTTTAAACAGCTGCAATTAGATCATTAGCAATTAAAAAGCACAATGAAGTAACTTGAGAAGGAATATATCAATTGATTTCCATACTGAAAATTGCTTTTAAACATTCTTCTGGAGAAACTGGCTGCTCATGTCTTGAATGGGTATACTCTTCGCTGGGTGAAAAACCGGCTGGATGGCCGGACACAAAGAGTGGTGGTGGATGGAGTTAAATCCAGTTGGTGGCCCGTCACAAGTGGTGTTTCCCAGGGCTCAGTACTGGGGCAAGTTCTGTTTAAGATCTTTATCAATGAGCTGGACGAGAGGATCAAGTGCACACTCAGTAAGTTTGCAGACAACACTGAGTTGAGTGGGAGCGTTGACCTGCTTGAGGGTAGGAAGGCTCTACAGAGGGGTCTGGACAGGCTGGATTGATGGGCTGAGGCCAATGGTATAAGCTTCAACAAGGCCAAGTGCTGGGTCCTGCACTTGGGTCACAACAATCCCATGCAGTGCTACAGGCTTGGGGAAGAGTGGCTGGAAAGCTGCCTGGTAGAAAAGGACCTGGGAATGTTGGTCGACAGCTGGCTGAACATGAGCCAGCAGTGTGCCCAGGTCGCCAAGAAGGTGAATGGCATCCTGGGCTGTATCTGGAATAGTGTGGCCAGCAGGACTAGGGAAGTAACTGTCCCCCTATACTCGGCACTGGTGGGGCCCCACCTCAAGGACTGTGTTCAGTTTTGGGCCCCTCACTACAAGAAAGACGTCGAGGTGCTGGACCATGTCCAGAGAACAGCAGTGAAGCTGGTGAGGGGTCTGGAGACAAGTCTTCTGAGGAGCAGCTGAGAGAACTGGGGTTGTTTAGTCTGGAGAAAAGGAGGCTCAGGGGAGACCTTATTTCTGTCTAGAAGTACCTGAAAGGAAGTTGTAGCGAGGTTTGGGTTGGTCTTTTCTCCCAAGTAAGATGAAAAGATGAAAAGGCTTCAAGTTGCGCCGGGGTAGGTTTAGATTGGATATTAGGAATAATTTCTTCACAGAAAGGGTTGTTAAGCATTGGAACAGGCTGCCCAGGGAAGTGGTGGAGTTGCCATCCCTGAAGGTTTTTAAAAGTTGTGTAGATGTAGTGCTTAAGGACATGCTTTTGTGGTGGACTTGGCAGTGTTAGGTTAATGGTTGGACACAATGATCTTAAGGGTCTTTCTAACATAAATGATTCTATGATTAATTTTTTTCTCTAGATNTCTCGAGATAAAAGTACAGAAAACCCATCGGTCCCTGAAAACAAGCATCCTGGGATACCAGGATGAGTAATAGCTTATGCTGCAATAGCTTATTCTGCAAACAGCAGTCTGGCCACTGAAGGGTAGTATTATGGAAACAAACACTAATGGACTAAAACTTTTCCCAGGACTATGGTATCAAGTTGTTCTACCAAGTAACTTCTAGGAAAAAAGTATATAACTTCGATCAACTATTGTATTACAGTTCTCAGAAAGAATAAACAGAACTCACTAATACTGTAAGACTGACTCAAAACATCTATGATAAAATTGAGAGCAGC
>VUYV01000542.1:2064-46693 GCA_008711295.1 Anarhynchus alexandrinus
CGCGTGGAACCTTTGGCTGCAGACTGGCTCACGGCACCTGCCATCGTACCCTCCTAGGAACAGTGTATCAGAGCACATCTGTTGAGAATACATGTTCTGACTTTTTTTCCTTAGGAAAGGTGGGGGCAAGAGTCCTTAAGTGAGAAGTGCTAGGTTTCAGGTCACTTTGCATGTGTCTTCTAGAGAAGCCCTGAGGACGCTGAAGGGCAGGGCTTGGTGGGCGAGCAGCCATCCTGACGGGCAGCCGGGGCTGTAGCGTCCCACCTCCTGTTTGCAGAATGACACTGTGCCCGAGGTGGCAGGGTGAGCAGACCTGGGCAGTCTGACCTTTTAAAGTTGGTGCTCTTTGCAGAACTGCATTCCTGAATGCTAGCAAAGTTCGTTACCTGCTGCCACAGTGACTTCCACCGCCTTGATTGCGCGCTAGAAGAGGGTTTTGCTATCACAACGGCGTAGCTATAGCCAATTCTACATCCACAGCTGTAGTCTTAGAATGGCTTTTGAACCATGTTTCATTGCTTTGTGGTTTTTGAGTGCAGCAGACTTTCTACAGCTCACTAAGAGGTAGTGGTGGTTGCTTTTTTAAATCTGTAAATTCTATCTAATGTTTTCCCAATGTCTATCATATTTGCCTACTTGCAGCCCATCTATAGTGGCTGAAGGACAAAGTTGAATTTATTGGACTATATTGAATTTATTTATCAGAATCTGATACAACTCATGCCAATTTACACAGATGGAACCCAAAGTATTTACTTTCATCTTGCTGCTTTGGGTCCCTTTACAAATTCGAGTTGCTAAGAGGTATCTAAACTTGGTGTAAGACAGTTCAGAAGAGCACAACGCTGCCTCAGAGCTGCTTGGCAAGACTATGAGTATGCTTTATAGCATTATTACCCAGCAATATTGAGGGCGTTCTATGAGTCAGTTTTATATCGAGCATAAATTGTGCCCTCAAATACGTTCAGTAGAAGTGCAGACCAGTTATGATAAATGGAGAGGAAGCAACTGCTGGGAAACTTCTACCAGAGATCTTGAATGGCCCTACCTAGTGTGAGTTGGGGGTGATGAGAGGCCATGGACATTGCTAGGTAATTGCTTTTACATTCCTCCCAAATACTTAGGCTAAAATAAAAATTAGCTTGGAGCAGCTCTGTGATGGTGTATGAAAACTCTATTTCTACTGGGCTGTGGGGAATATTTACTATACAAAGACATTGATTGAATTTGTGCTGGGTGTAAGGGGAAAAAAAAAAGTAGCAGAACTGTTCTTTGGTAAGCACTGAAGTGCTACTAAATAAAAGTACTGGATTTGTAAGATTTTATCCTCCCCCCTTTGGTCCTTGTCAGACTCAAAACTGATTTTGTTGAGAAGGGTCAAAGTTTGTGTGAAGGATTGATGTTCACAGGTAGGCGCCCAACTGGGGAGTTCTCAAACCAGCTCTGCTGTTGTTATTTTCATGGCATAGTAAGTAGTAGAGGAAAAGACAGATACCTTTTGATTTCTATTAAATGCTGCATTTTACTGTTAAAATAAATAGTAGTTTACATTTAAATGTTGGGTTTTTTTTTTAAAGCAGACAGCACTGATGAGATATAAAGAGGAGTCAGAGATGTCTAAATTCAGATGAAGTAATTGGAGCAGAATAGTTCATACAAAGAATACAGAATTTCAGAGGTGTATGCCAAAAGTGTGAGAAATTTGAAAGATTAAGGCAATTTGTATTTTTTTAAAAAAAATACAGTGAATTGATGTCTGGGTTCTGCATGTGTAATAGATATGCTGTTATACTGGCATTGTGATGTCTGCTGGAAAGTTATTTGTGGTTTAGTTAAGTAGAAAGTTGGGTTATGCCCGAATCACCGAAACGCGTGTGGTTTGAGCAGAGCTTGGATGCGGCAGGAATTTGGAAGGAATGGGACATGCCGCTGTAGTCACTTAGGCTGTTCCCAGTGGTGCTGGGAATGCTGCTTTGCCAGGACTGGAGACTTACCTTGGGAATAGGAATGCCCATTTATTTGGGCATGCTACCAGGTTTTCCTAGGCGGGGAACCTCCAGCGTTTCCTCCTGTCCTTTTCCCTGTTTGTCTCGGCTGCGTTGCAGAATGCAAGAGGGGCACTGGGTTTGCCCGTGGGCGCTCGCTCCCTGCCCCCCGACAGCCTGCCACAAGCAGTGCGGTAGCCGGAGCTGCTCAAAAGTACTTACGGTGCCATTTTAGAAGCGAAAGCGTTATGTGGTCTAATCTTCAGGCACCCCAGTACAATTTACTACTTTCAAAGATGGTTGGATGGCTGAATAATTTCCCAGTAAGGCATTCTGTGTTTTTTTTCTTTTACTCTTGACACTTGTTTTTATTTCACTAGTTATATTCGTAGTAGAATAGATCACTGCTCGTACTGAAATCTTCAGTTCTCCCTTGTTCCTTTCCTCCTATACCCTTGACACTCTTCCTTTTTCCCTTAAGCTTGGGTTACAAAGCTGTATTTGTTCTAGTAGCAGAACAGTAACTACTGTAAAAAAAAAAAGCTTAGTTTCATTTCTATGAAACACTTTTTAGAAATAAAGAGAGTTTATACATGAAGCTTGAGGAGCTGTTTCAAAAATAAAGTTCTCACCTTTTGCAGAAAAAAAAGTATACCTCTGTTAACGAAGCTGGTGTGGTGACTGTAAAAGGACAAAAAGATCATCTGAAACTGCATCTCAGTTGCTTCTCTGATAAGAAAATGCAGATGTAGTAAGAACTCTACTAAGAGTTGTACCAACGTAGGACCTATGTGGTGATGGAACGCAGTGGCTCTACCAGCATCCATGAGGAGGATGCTCCTGGAATACTTCTGCTCAAATTAAGAGCTAAATAAAGGGATGAGCTCTGTCTTTGGTAGAAAAATGTCACTTAAATGTCAGATTTTCCACCTGCCTGACAACAGCTTTCATGAAAATATAACGTAGCCCAAACACCACAGAAACATCAATTCTCAGTTTAAAAATACCAAGGCTTTAGGAATAGTACATGTGTATTGGTGTGAAAGTTTGGCAGGGAAAGGCATTTGCTGTCTTCTGGAACAGTTCAGATCTTTTTGAAAGTCTCTCTTCTACTCTAGACACATGAAAGAAGTTGAGGTAAATGAGACTGCTGTACTGAAGCATCTGTTTCCTTTGAAAGCTGATTTCAGTGGCTCAGTCGCTCCATAGCTGTTCTCTTGTAGGCAGCTGGTGTGGGATTACTTTTGGGGGTGTTTTTGGTTGATGTTCCTTGATGTGACAGCAGGACAGGCCAGGGGTCTACACAAGAAGCCGGTGATGTTTATAACAGTGTTGTAGCTTTAAAGAAAGTAATACAGTTTAAAAAACGTTGTTCTAGTAGGACAAGACATTTATTTGGTTCTGGGTGACTTCAATGAGTATTAGGCAAGACCTGAGATTTTTGAGTAATGTGTGAAGTTGTGGAACGCACTGTCTACTCTTATAAACTTGTCTGTTTTGTAAATTGTAAGGGTTTTATTGGTATAAGCAAGGGAGACCTGAGATCATAGGCTGTAAGTCAAAGTTGTAATAGCTGTAGGCCATTGAAGTGCAGAAAACATTGCATAATTGTGACCTTGAGCCACTCAGGTGGTTGTGGTCAGCTTCTGAAGTAATGAATTCAGAGGGCTTTCTGGGGTTCATTAGATTTAGGCTGGATTTAGGATATCATAAGGTATCTCCAGTGGAAGTGAAGTCCACGTACAGGCAGCTCCTAGAAGTTGGTCAATTAAATTGGTGTCTACGTCTTGTTGTTTTTTTTAAGTTGACTGTAATTGGAATTCAGGCACCTGGTTTGCATGTAGGTGCTTAAATTACACCCCAGCTTTGCTTGCCCCTGTAAAAGATTCAAGCTACTGAAGTCTTTATTATTCTACTGATGTTGTGATCAGTCATTCTTCCTGCTCGTCTAAGTGCCTCATTGATATTTTACTTGTTTGGCTATTGAATTCAGATTTTCATCTTCACAGCACACTTGAATCTAGTGTCTGAGATGGAGGACGCTGTGTGATTAAAAACCTGTAGCAAGAGGTAGAAGAAAAATAGAACGTCTGCAAGAGTACTAAAATACCATAATTTGCCTTATTTTGGGGGGAAGACGCTAACTCTTCAGTTTCATAATTATTGTAGTTTTTAGCACCTTAAAATGTGCGAGGAGTGTATATTGTCAGATAGAGATGTGCGAAGAGATGAAGGGCGATGGCCACCATCTACTTGGGTGGATGGGGATCTCGAAGGAAGGATCTGAGCTGCTGTGAGCAGGTTCTGCTTCTGTGCTACACGCATTTGATAAAGTCTGATGTGTAATTGTCCGAGAACAATGGATGTGTGTCAATGAACGCTGATTACAAGTGAGGAAGGCAGGGACTCGATGCTCGTGGCCTATTTGGGCAGTGTTGGCAGCTATAAAAAGAGGAAAAACCCCCACAAAATACTCCTCAATGATCAGCTGGTTTACAGTGCTATTTAAGGGACAAAAACAAAGGGGGCGGGGGGAAAAGTGCTTTTCTGGGAACTACTTTTTGAGAGCAGAGGAGGTATTCATTAAGAGCAATTAGCTACTTTGTGTACCTTTTGAGAACTAAATAACTTCCACATAATAAAAATACCATTAAGAAATAAGTGAGGCTCGGAAAAACTACAGGAATGTGCGGAAAAGTGAGGATGTGTTTGCATTGCTGCACAATCTTCCTCCTTAATTGCTCTTGACTTAAAAGTAGATAACGTGGTATTCGGCCATTTAGGGCTTTTTGGTTTTGATTTCTTTTTAACTGTCCAATTTGGGAAGCTACAGCCAGGCATGTTTGTTTATGTGGTTTAATCTCATTACACAGTTCCTCTGCGTAAAGCCTGTAAGCGAACGGTTTGTAACGGGATTACATACATTGGCTTATTTTATGCAATTTTCTAACAAGGTTATTCAAGGATGCTGTATTTGGATAGACATTTCTTTCTAGCAAGGCTTTCATTTTCCTTATAGCCAACCTTTCATTTTCATGTTTTTGAGTTTCTGTCTGTTGTCCCCCTCACCTTGTTGTTGTCCAAAGCCGTGATTTTCTTGAGTTTGGCAGGACCATGTGTCATCTTTTCATTGCAAGACTGCTTTAAGGCTTCCCGTAAAGTCAGGGAGGACAGTGGAATTCATCAGTGGGGCAGCAGTGTGGTGCATTAGGTTCCTTAGGGAGATTTTCCCCCTCCCCGCCACAATAAACAAAGAAACCCAAGGCAGCTCAGGTAAGGCTGGTTTTTGCTGTGGTTTCACTGGAATTTGCTGGTTTGGCTCAGACTGGCAGCAAATGCATTGCATCCTCCCGTGGTCCCCCACCAGAAATTTCATTTTGAGGGCAACGCTTTGGCTCTGGCGTTAGGGGAAGGGAACACCACCCTGAGAAGCCTAAAACCATGTAGTAAATTACGAATATGAAATTCTCCCAATAAAGCATTTTTAAGTGCTCCAGTGTGAACTCTGTTAAATGAGCGCGTCTTCATAAATCCCAGCAAGAATTAAATGACTCAGTTGAGACTTGCATCCTGTAATTAAAACTGCGAAGGTTTCTCTAGACCTAAATATAAATTGACACTTCTATTTCCTTTTTTTATGTGCCCGTATTTTCAGAGATGAAAGATGCCTGTGTGTATGGGAAAGGGGTGGTAGGAAATAGCTCTCTTCACTACCGAGTGTTTCTCAAAATGAGGACAAAAGGTCTTTATTGCAATCCCAATAGCAATGACTTCAGATAAAAATATTTTTGTAACAAAGGAAGTGTGAAAGCGAAAATCTCTGCGGATAGTGGAGCCTCGGGTCTTTAAAAGAAACAAGAAATATGATATTAGTATGGCACTGTTTGAAAGCCCAGTGATATTACTGGTCTTTACGCTGGGATCTTAAAGGAATATGGCTTGCTGCGAAGGGCTTGGAGGGCAGAAATTGCTTTTTGTGCTCCTGGATAAGCAGCCCCTGGAAGCGCTGGAGCATCTTTGTTCCAAAGCTCCAGAAATGCCGTTGGTGTGTAACAAGCTTGACCCCTTCTTTTTTGTGACGGGATTAATAACCATGGAGATTTGGAATAATCTCTTTTCTTATCGGCCGTTCGCATGCTGACGGGGTAATGATGGGTTTCATTCCTGACCCAGAGGCCACGTGCGGGGTCAGAGGATATCTTGGGTACCATAGACTCGGTGCGCTTCGCTCCTCTTCCAAGGCTGCCCACAAAAGAGATGGTTTTTACTGGTGGGTTTTAACATTGCCGGGTGACTTCTGCAGCGGCTTCTCTGCGGCTTGCGGCACGGATGGATGAGACGGGCTGCTCTTGCTTCCTAATTCACCTTCTCCTCTTTAAAATGATGCCAGCTTTCAGTCTTTCCCCTTGACAGTGCATCTGTCAAAAGTCTAATTGCAGCTGGGGGGGAGAAAAAGCAACTCCACAACCCACTGCAATTTATGAGAGCTTTAATTTGTTATCTTACCAGGCATAAATGTTTACTGTACAACCTGTCCTGATAACTCTGGTTTAGTGGCTGATTAAAACTCCCTCAGTCATTACTTGAAACCCAGTTTCCTCCTCTGTAGAGTTGGGCATCTGGATTTCTGCTCAGGCTTTGGCACAATCGGAGGACGTTCAGGGCGCCATACAGATTTTTCAATGGGAACAAAGTCTTTCTGAAAAATAGTTACGTATTTTAACCTTATTGATTCCCCCAGACACCTAGGCTTGCTACTTTTGGGGAGACCATGCATGACACTTGTTTTCTATATGTAATAGTGGAAAGAATGAAAGAAAACCCCGAACTCTTCAAAAATTTGCCCTTCCGTGCACCTTCTTGAAGGCTGTAGAGATCTCGGGGAAAATTAAAAATGGCCAAGTTATTCTGGAGGAATATTAGAGGAACTGAATTGGTCCACAGTAATTATGTCACATCATTATTTGGCTACGGTTCATCTACTATGATAGAGAGTATTAAGTAGTTTTATTGACAATAATCTTGAAAGACATTAAAAACCTGTTCCATTTAGTGTTTTGTATTTAAAATATATGTTTTCCCAGATATAGTCTGATTTATGTATTTCATTAAAGAATGTGTTCTGAATTACAATGAAAATAATATTAAACTGAACTGCATTACCCATTATAGTTATCTATATCTGTAGATTCATGATGTCTCTGTACCCTTGTGGCTTTATGAAGAAATATGAAAAAGCATACTGGAAATATGTCCTTTATGGTTTTGGTTTCAGTCAAAGAGCTCTAGGAGGTGTCTCAGCTTTATAATACCAATTTTATTATGTTCATGGAGCTCCAGAAGTTTATTTTGAGAGAATTGGGACCTAAAACCTTTACTTTTACATCTGGAGGACTGCAATGAAATAAATCACAGAAAATCTTTGCTGAAAAAGTAGTATTTTACAAAGCTCTGGATTAAATTTCTGTAAGTATTTTTAGAAAATCTTTGCTGCTTATTCTTTGGAGTCTGATCTCTAATGTTGATGGATACCTTTCAACATTAATAAAACGAGAGCTATTAAGGTTTATTCTACAATGTCAAAGTTTTTACGCTAAAGGAACAGGGCTCTCAAAATGAAAAGTACGAAAGTTCCTACTTTAATCTTCAGTTATTTTTTTGTTCTCTTGTGTCACTAAAACATACATATATATTTTTGGCTTATTTGTATAAGACTGCAGTAAAACTGCTCACTCAGGGATTTGGGCACACTGATTAATTTCCCAACGTTAGTACTATTCTTTTGTTATTCCCCTCATATCATACTACTTTGTGTTGTGTCACGTAGGGGGCTCCATCTGTAATCTCAGTTCTGTTGGGATAAGGACAATGCAGAAATACCTGGAAAATGAGGGCATTAAAAAAAAATCAAAGTTATCAGGTCAAATAAAATTATGATAATGATGATAAAATGATAAATATCATAATAAATGATGATAAAATGTACATGTCGCAAAAACAATTGTATCTTCCTGTTTGGTTTTCATCAGGCATCTCCATTCCTGCTAGTGGAGCTATTGGCAGGCATTTCTTCCGGAGCGAGGGATAATGTTTTCTCCAGACGGCTTCAAAGCCATTGAAAAATATTAGTTAAAGGACTGTTGAATGAAGTGTACCCTCCTTTAGTTTTTTTTCTGATTGCTGAAATGGGCACTCGTGCTTTTTAGCACATCTGGTGAAATAAAGGCCTGGAAACGGTGACTCTGCATTCAGCATCTCTTTGTTCTGCTGAAGATCCTCAAAACACAGTTCACCTCATTCCGTAGATCCTCCGTACCCTTTGCAAAAGTTGTTCGTATTTTCTGGAAAGCTTTCTGATTGATTATGCTAATCTCTATATCCCCGCTTAACCGTGCTGGTCTTTGTTGCCCTTTTCATTCCCTAAGCATAACTACAATGAATTTCAACTGAACTCATGCCAAATGTCATCTTAAATACAGAATATTCCGTCCTCTCATCATCGGAAAACCATTTTCTTCAGAGAGAGTATGTGGTTTGCAAAGAAATTTAGTTCTGTTGTGCCAAAAATGTTTCTCCTTTTTTTTTTTCCTGTTATAAGTAGTATATCTTGAATAAAATGCTGATTTTGCAAATACTTCATTTTGAAAATGTTTTATCATAATGCTTTTCTTCATGTGTTCCTCCTCCTCTGTTTTGGAAAGGAAGGATTCTTGGAATAGATACGGAATTAAATGGTGACATCAGTTTATTTCAGTTTGACAGACATATCTTAGCAGCCTGTATACCTTTAAAATTAGGACAATATTTTACTTCTGCATTGTTTTTTCTGTTTTCAGATCAAAATCTGTGCAAGGCAGAGACTTATTTTTTTAATTATTACAGGTGCATCCAGTGCTTCACATGACCAGAACAGAATGACCAAACCAGCAATTAAAATAAGTAGTGCCTGTTCCATACAAATCTGTCACTTTGGGATGTGATACCCTTTCAGTTAATCCATAGTTGATTTTCCCTATTGAGATTTCTATAGTTGGCAGATATTTTTGCTAGGGGAAAAAAAACCCCACCCTTTCCTTTTGGGTTCTTTCTGGATGACTAACTTTTGCCCTTCAGGTGTTTTCATGGGAGGTAACTTCTAAATGTCTTCATTAATTAATAATTAACATTAATAATTAGCTCAACATGAGCTGGCAATGTGTGAGCGCAGCCCAGAAGGCCAACCGCATCCTGGGCTGCATCAGAAGAAGTGTGGCCAGCAGGGCGAGGGAGGGGATTCTGCCCCTCTACTCCACTGTGTCGAGACCCCACCTGGAGTACTGCATCCAGCTCTGGAGTCCCCAACATGAGAAGGACACGGACCTGCTGGAGCGTGTCCAGGGGAGAGCCACGAGGATGATCCGAGGGCTGGAGCACCTCTGCTGGGAGGACAGGCTGAGAGAGTTGGGGCTGTTCAGCCTGGAGAAGAGAAGGCTCCGGAGAGACCTTATTGGGGCCTACAGGAGAGCTGGGGAAGGACTTTTTAGTGGGGCATGGAGTGATAGGACGAGGGGGAATGGCTTCAAACTGGAAGAGGGCAGGTTTAGATTGAACATTAGGAAGAAGTTTTTCCCTTTGAGGGTGGTGAGGCACTGGCCCAGGTTGCCCCGAGAGGTTGTTGAGGCCCCATCCCTGGAGGTGTTCAAGGCCAGGCTGGAGGTGGCCTTGGGCAGCCTGGTCTGGTGGGAGGTGTCCCTGCCCATGGCAGGGGGGTTGGAACTCGGTGATCTTCAAGGTCCTTTCCAACCTAAGCCATTCTATGATTCTATAATTGTTGAGGGTTTCTTCCAGACCCTTCAAGGACATCTGAAGGATCCATAAGTGGTGTGAATGCCAGTGTGTGAATAGTCTGGATTGCGCAGTGTTCGCAGGGAGTACTATCGCTGGCTATAAACTTAATTCGATGGCTACTTTTCAAATTTATTACTGTTTGTCAGTTGCTCTTTTTGGCAGGATGTTGTCACAAGCCTCATGAATAATGTATAGAGTTTCCCCAGTGGTTTTATGGTATCAGCCCATCAAATACCTTTCTGGAATTTTTGCAAATACCTTGTCAAATACATTAATAAATCTAGTAAGGAACCTCTCATCCTATATATGGGGAGAGAAATACAAATAAGAATGTTAAATGTGTTTCATACACGAGGGGGGGATAATGAATAGTGGGCTGTGTAACAGTTCAAATGCCAAAGGTTTATTATTGGATGTATTCGAGTGATGTATTAGGTGTATTAGAAACTATTCAATGGCTGAGCTCAGAACTCGAGGACAGATCATCGCCGGAGGCCAGTGAACCTCTTTGAAATGTCCTGTTTTCTCTCTCCCATCTCCAAATGCTTTTAAGGGTGTTAGATTCAAATTTCATGGGCAGATAGGTGCTCATATTCTTCCAGTTACAGCACTGTAATTTTGCATAATTATCTGCAACAGAGCCTCGTACTTAAGGCAGGAATGTGATTCTCCTCCCCCAGTAGAAGGGTATTTCTGCGTCGACTTTAGTTGTCACTTGTCATGGAACTTACATGGTCCTAACCCATAATTTACATGTAAAAGGACAAGTGACTAGAGAAGCTGTGTGGGATACCATTGTGTTTCAGAGCTGCGTGTGTGTTGATTAACGAAGGGCTCCTCTGAAGGCACTTCATAGCCTTGTGCTGCGGCTGCTAGTCCCTACCATTGACTAGAAATGCCTTTCCTTGATTCCCTCTGCCATTAATGAAACATTTAAGCTCTTGGAAGGTTGGGGGGTTGTAAGTCCTTCTGTTTGACCTCAAAGGACACACAACCAGTAAAGCCACAATTGGAGAGTCTTTCTTGGCGTTGTAGCTTGGGCTGTGCCAGACTTCCAGCCCTCATGAACGGGATCCAAGTGGAAGAAGAGAACGTGCACCTACATGTGGGTGCACGTTTGCCTGCTTGTATGTGCGCTGCCCAGGTGGACACAGCGGCATCAGCTTCTGCCTGGGTACAGAAGGTCGAAATGCTTTGTTTCTGAGTCAGCGAGGTCAAATAATGTGTTGCTAAATCACTCCTTTAATAAGTGGATATTTTTTTCAAGCGCGTGTGTGATGAGAAGGCAACAATTTTGTCTCTTGTCAGAGTGAAGCAGTAGTTGGTGGTAGAACCATCACAGTGAAGTGTCTGTCAAAGCCCGTGAAAATCATCCTCAAACATCTGTTCTCCAGTGTTACTCAGTGCTGTCTGGAAAGACTGGAGATACAGACTCCTCTTGAACTGGAGGAATACTTGTGGCTGTTCTTCCTTGGCAGAAGCTGATGGAAGTTTCTTATCAATATCTAAAGGGTGGATGGCAAGAGGATGGGGTCAGACTCTCTTCAGTGGTGGCCAGTGACAGGACAAGGGGCAACGGGCACAAACTGGGACACGGGAAGTTCCATATGAACATTACAAAAAACTTGTTTACTTTGAGGGTGCCAGAAGAGGCTGCCCAGAGAGGCAGTGGAGTCTCCTTCTCTGGAGATATTCCAAACCCACCTGGATGTGTTCCTGTCCAACCTGCTGTAGGTGACCCTGCTCTGGCAGGAGGGTTGGACTAGCTGGTCTCCAGAGGTCCCTTCCAACCCTGACCATTCTGTGAGGTTCCTGGATAGGTAGAGCTCTTTCATATTCTGTGGGACCAGAATGTTTGTGAGAGGAAACGTCTTCAGTGTCATGACAGAGGTGGCTGTGACCAGTCCACCATCAGCATCGCTGTGGAGCCAATGGAGTGTTAATGTGCCCCTCCTAAATAGGGAAAAAATGGGCCTCAGAAAGGTTAAATGACCCAATGCAGTGAATTTGAGATGCAGAAGGTACCGCTGTTGTGGAGGATGGTGCTTGGAGTCAAAAAGACCTTGTTTTAGAGTATTGATTGGTTGTGTGGTTTTTAGGAAAGACATTTCACAAAGCCTCAATTTCCCCATTATTTTCCCTGGGGCCAATAATATTTATGTCCTTTGTGGAGGTGTCGCAAGGCTTAACTAAATGTTTGTAAACTGGTGTCTACTTGAGGAAAATTAAGGCTGGTCAGTGGCAAAGGTGCAAGGTCACTACAGCCCAGGGATCAGTCTGCGATGTCATATGGACTCAGGGGACAATGTTTTTCTTCTGCTTGTTTCAGTCCTGACGTTTATTTGGTGGGTTTGTTTTGTTTTTTTTTTTTAGCTTAACATATTTTCTCTCTTCTGTAGGAGAACTTGGGCAGATGCAGCGTTGTGGTGAGCTCAGCTATTAGAATTTGCAGATGAGTCTTCATAAATTTTTTTCTTTCAAGTTTTGCATAGCTCTACTTCATAGATTTCAGATACTATTGTACAGAGTGTCTCCTGAGAATGATAGTATTTTCTTGTTTCATTGAATATTTTCTTTGGACACCACAAGATGACTAGAAAGAAACTATTTCCATGTGTCGAATTCATTGATGCTCTTGAGCAGCATAGGGGAATTTGGGGACTCTTTCTAATGTCTTCACAGTAAGACATGACGAGCATCCTCTCCTTTTGCCTCATTTGTTCTGCCTTTTGTTTTGCAAATGTGAGTGTTTGATTGTTCTAAACAGGAAATTAAACAATAAATAAAACATTGTTTAGATATGTGCTGCAGAACTGAGGTTTGGGGCCATCTGTTAAGAACAACTTAAATTTGAGGTCCCTAGAAGAGGATAAATCTACAAGTTTCTTAATTCTGCCTTTGTGCTTCTTGAGGCAAAGCTGGGAAGTGACTATTAGGAGGTTTTAAAACTTCTGTGCTATTACTGATTTTTTTTTTTTGATTGGGGCAATTTGTATAGTGTTAATTGGATGACACAGCATGGCTTCTGCCTTCTCCCATATGACTGAACTCAAGTACAAATAGTAATAACTAAAACTTAAAATCCATGGTCTTCTCTTGGGTGATGCTTGAGAGCAGCAAGGCAAACCCTAGAATTCCCACACGTGTTTTTGTGTGAGATGGCGATACGGAACTAAATAGACCCCCAAGATCCCTGCGTGTAGAGGTACTATGGCATGCTTCTAAAATTGAAACTTTGATTATCTCCAGGGCTCAAATGATTTTTTGCCTGGCCGGCAAGTTAGATTTGGGGATAGTGTTTGCCTTCCCTTCCAATGCTGAGCGTGGTCTACTGCCAAACACAACAGGGTCTGCTGTCTTGTTTCAGCAAGGTAGACTCTAGTGGGCTATATGAAACCAAGCTGATAAAGCCTTTGGTTGATCCCAGTTCATCATTTGCTGATACAAAAGTCTGGATATATTTTAGACTCCGTGTCAAGTGAAGTTCTTCTTTCTTTTTAATAGCATTTAGTTACAATAAGATACCATTATTCAAGTTAGACCTTGAATAATGCCAGTTATCCATGGTATCCATTGGAAATTAAAGTCGTATCTTAACACTTGGATGACATATAGGTTTTCCTGCATGGCTACATTATACCTTGGGGAAATACATATTTAAAAAACTTCTTAGGGTCTTGCTGTAGGTTAAAACTTAGAGCAAAATAAACTTCTACTGTTCTTTGTAATAGTTGCTAGAAAACATGCTGCAGAAATGTTCAATATGTTTTTACTAATCATGCACTTGTGTAATTGTGTAGCGTGCTTATGGGTATTTCCTCTTTGGTCCTTTTAAAAAGCATTTTAATCATCTAGAAATTCTGTTCCTTTGAAGTTTAAAGCATTAAAAACCCAGTAACAGTATTTCAGTCACAGACTGTGCTCAGAAGTTTGTTTAGAGCTCTTCAAAAAGAGGACAAAACCGTGTGTCCTTTAGCACGTACAGTTGAGAGCAATAGACAACAGATCCCTTCAAACCTCTCAAATCAGAGTTTTCTGCTAATCTGGAAACACGCAGAAGAAATCTGAGCAATAAAGGAGTTTTGTTTTCTTTTGTTCAAAGCCATGGGCGAAAAAAAATCACTCAAACAAGGAGAAAAATCAATGTATGCAGTCAGTATTGGTGTCTTGACAAATTTGGACTGCTCTGGTCTTAATCTGTGGGGTGAAGCTGAAGATGGAGATGGTTACCGGGATGCCTACAGAATACTTTGGTGCAGGAGGCTATTTTATTTCAGCGTAGTCTCCGCGCTTCATTTGGTTCTCTTGGTGCTTCTTGACGCTCCGGCAGGATTAGCAATCTCTTCTATTTTGACATGGAAACTAGGATGCATGTGGTATTATGCAAATTAGCAGGCAACTAAATTGTCTGTCTAAATGGCAAGTACAGTTTGGCAAATGCCAGTGGCAACCTGGGTTAAAGGGCCCCCTGCTGTGATCTCTGAAGCGCAGTAAGAGGAGAAAAATCCAAATTGCGTATTCTTAGGCTGAATAAATGTCAATTCCCAGGGTTTCTGTTATACATCCGAAAGCACTCGAGTGGTTAAATGACCATGTCTATTGATAACCGTGGAATTTTAATATTAGCTAAGGGAGATCTTTTTAAAACCCTTCTGGGAGACAGAGCAAGGGGTTCTCTTAATACACTTTTGAGCTTAAATAATTTCGACTAAAGGTGTTCTCTTTAGAGATCTTAACTCAGCTTTTTTTTTACCATTACTTCTGAATATGGTATCAGTCTTTGAGGACTCGGGGGAAACATGAAATGTGCCTCATTTAAAAAAAAAAAAAATACCCCCCACCCCTCGCAAACCTCAGGCAAACCTAAACCCACCAAGGATCTTAGTGAAATTTTACTAACGGGAAATTTGCAGAGTTCATTTAGCTTTCAACTCTTTTTTTTTTTTTTTAATCCTTTAAATCCATCAGTTAGCTTAAAGTTTGAAATATTGCTTTTGTATTTTGTTTTTTTACTATTTGCTATTAATTTTTTACAAATCTGGGCACTACACTACCCTTGGATTAGCGCTGTAGTTAACACTTCCTTAGGGTACGATGGAAAGAATCCCTTACGTGTTATCTTTATCGATGGAACTATGAATAAAACCATACTGTTGCAACTTTGGGGCCGTACGTCATTAAACTTTTATTAGCTGATTATTGCTGACTGGAGTTTGATAAAGTCCTGAACTAATCAGGTCTGGTTAGTATCAAAATGCAATTCTGTGCATAAGGTTTTCTGGAACATCACCCCGAAATTATGTATACTGTTCCATCCCAGTGTGTGGAGTTTCATAGCAAATCCAAATAAAGCTATTGCTGCGTGCAATGAATGATTTGCACCCTAGGATGTACGTTAGGGATGCAAGACTTCAGATATGATTCTTAGAAAGCTGTAAAGGGCAAGCTCTTGAACTGGTGCTGTCCGCTGCTGAGTTCAAGGGAAGAAGCTTCCTCTAGATAGAAACCGATGGCCTTCCCCCAAGAACCACGGGGCTAAAATTCACTTCAAACCCCATCCTTACTCATAGCTTCACTCAAAAACCTCCCAACCCAGGCAAACAGTATCACTCCGTGAACGCAGTTTGCTACTAAAAGCACACAAAACAGGACAAAAGAAGTTGTCTGCTATACAATATGATGCATAAGACAGGAACGCTCACACTAGCAAACACCTGAGCCAGTAAGTCAACATGATACAGCACAAAGCCGAGACTATATTAGCAGTCCTAAATGGAGTCTAGCCATCCGATTACTGTTACTCAAGAGAACCTTTACTTTTCATTCACACACTGAAAACACTGACCCCACAGGGGCTTTTTCATTACAGCTGCTCATTTGATGATTTGAAGGGCTATAAGNTACGGAATGAAAGAAAATGGGAGAGAATGAGGGTATGAGGGATAAAATGAAAACCAAGTGGGTGTCTTAAACTACACGGGGGGGTTTCTTTACATTAGTTGAGCATGTTCTTTGGTCTATACGTCAAGTGATTCCCGTGTGACCTGCACTAAACCCGCTCCAGCCAGGATGTAGAGTTACGTATATGCCATTCCTGGTATTTCATCCTGTATTGGTAACTGACAAATCTTTCACTGGGGGGGGGAAAACCCCCCTCTCATCATTTCCATGGGAAGCGCATGTCTTCCTGCGCAATTTGCTTCCTTACGGCTCGTGCTGCGCTGAGATGATGGACGTGTACCCAGGGATATGGTAAATGCTCTTCTCTCCCGAAACCAGTTGCCTGTTACTGACTGGCTCGAGCTTTGTAATTCTTCTACCTCTTAAATGCAATCAGCCTTACTGTGATTGAGGGGAAAAATTACGGTGGGGATTTTTACTAAAGGTAATGGCTAAAATGTTTCGCTTCCAAGGAGGCAGGTTGAGTTTGCCTTGCACAAAAAACCCCAAGTCCAGGAAGCCTTTTTATTTTTTAATTTTTTTTTTCCTTTATAATATGAGGGCAAACCAGTGGCCTAGTAGGATTTTCAGTCATTGTTCTGCCTGTGACCATGCTCCTGGCTGTTATATCTTGATGGGAAGGTAAGATTTCTCTCTAGAAAGTGATCCAGAATGTCTGCAACATAGCTTGGTGCAAAATGGGAAGACTGGAGCACCAGAGAACATAATGTTTGAGTGCTTCCGTCTGAACACTACCTTGGTTCTGAGGGTGTTGAGAAGGGATGTCTAACGAGTGTTTATTTTTAGTTCTTTGAGCATTATTTATCTTCTGTGATGCTTATTGGAAGGTATAACTGCTGGAGAGGGTCCAGCAAAGGGCTACAGAGATGATGAGGGGACTGGAGCATCTTTCTGATGAGGAAAGGCTGAGGGACTTGGGGCTTTTTAGTCTGGAGAAGAGAAGACTGAGGGGGGATCTTATCAATGCTTCTAAATCCTTCAAGGGCGGGTGCCAGGGGGATGGGAACAGTCTTTTTTCAGTGGTGCCCAGTGAGAGGACAAGAGGGAACGGGCACAAATGTGACCATGGGAAGTTCCATCTAGACATGAGGAGGAACTTCTTTCCTGTGAGGGTGGCAGAGCACTGGCACAGGCTGCCCAGAGAGGTGGGGGAGTCTCCCACTCTGGAGCCATTCCAAACCCGCCTGGACGCCGTCCTGTGCCACTGCTGGAGGTGCCCCTGCTCTGGCAGGGGGTTGGATGAGATGATCTCCAGAGGGTCCTTCCAACCCTGACCAGTCTGGGATTCTGCATCCTGAGGAAAACTGTCCCTTTTCTCTCTGGCAACTTGGAGGGAAGGCGGGAAGGATGTACATACCTCTTTGAGCAGAACAGGGTATCATTTCTGAGCGTGGGAGAGCAGTAATGTGCCGATAATCGTTCTGACCCCGGCCTGCTGCTGCAGGGGATGTAGCTCTGGGTCTGTTGACGTTCACCCATTCATACTCGCAGCCCTCGCGTGGTTTCCAAGCTGGAGACAAACGGGTGCCAACATCGCAGAGGGAGCGAAGGGTATGAGAAGTGTTTTGGGAGATACAAGAGCCTGTTGCCAAACCTGCCCGCGTGCTGCTTCCCGACAAAGGAGCTTGGATGGTGTATCCGTTTGGGAAGCGGTTTAGAAATGCCTTGCTCAGGCTTATTCTGATTTAGCATCCTTAAAAAAAAGGAAAAAAGAACAAGTCTTCCTATCCAACATTAACAATGATGTCTTTACTCGTATTGTGTACTTAATAGTGGGTTATCATTACTTTGGGGTTTTTTTATGCATGGTAAGCATAATAGAGAGCTCCAATCTTCATTTGGCAAAAAGGGCTGCAGTGGACTTTATCCAGCTCTTGGGGACTTGAGAGGCAAAATGATGACAAAAAGAAGAAAGTGCCAGAAACTAGCGAGTTCCTAAACCTAATGCTGAAGACAACATGGGGAACCAATAGCTGGAAGTTAAAATGAGACAAATTGCAATGATAAGCAAGATAAGACTCTTCTTGGGCTACCCAACCTCACTTAAAAAGTCTCTGTGCTCTCTTAACACTTCCCCCCCTTCTTGTACAATATGCTGAGGTCAAAGACAAGTTCTTGGAGTTAATAAATCGTTAATTGAATGGTCTTTGGTAGGTAGTTGAATGGATGAGACGATGAAACTCTCATCCAGCCTTAGGGGCTGAGTGGTATCACAGTTATTAAATGCACTTGTTAATGTAAAATAGCGCATACTTCAATATGCGTAGGTGTATTTCTTTTTTCCCTGGGATTTACAGGTGTGCTAGGAATGCACATGGGTAAAAAAGATGATGACGAGGGAGTGAAACAACGTAGATTTGAAAGGCAAAAATCTCATTGTAAACTTAGATTTGAATTTCATGCAATTTCTCCAACTTGAGCAACTGTTTTGCATTCTTCTTTCAACACGGAAGGTCACATAATGTTCACGTAGACATGTTCTCAGCTGGTTGTCCTTAGCCATTACCTGGATTTTCATCCCTGGCTTACCTGCATATGTGTTATTCCATAGAACTGGTTCTTCGGTGTTCAAAGGCGAGCTCATCTCAAACAATTCCATAAAGTTAAAAAAAAATAAATCCTAAGGATGAAATGTTCCTTCTAAAACTAACATACTAAATTTGAGTCACTTTACATTCAGTGTGAGATCCCTGAATCATAAACAGGAATCTGAAATTATTATTTACAGAAAACTGAACCTGAAGTGCTTTAGTGACCGTATTTAAAACTTTTCGATGAAGTTTCAACTCTTATTTTCCATTCTAATTTAAAAAAAATAAAATCAGATGGAGGTTTCGGTTCTCTTGAAGTATTTTCTCAAGCAAAGCACCCTTACCACCTGTGCGAGGAAACTGCTTATGTTGTTTATTTTGCAACATGCCATAAATACAAATCTGCCAGCCTTAAATCCTCCATGCATGACTGCAGGAATAAATTTTCTGTGCTGTGTAGTGGAATTGAAGCACTCATAAAGGGTGAATGCACCATGCTGAGCAGTTGAACCCTTGCCTTTTTCCATTAACCCGTGTACCTCCTTTTGCCTTTCAAACAATTACCTTGAGTTTTTTTAAGGCTGATGCATTCAGCGCTATAAATTAAAGCTCATTCAGCAGAGTTGTAGGTGCTGAAGCAGTGAGACCTCTTATTTTTTTCTGCTGTGAAACAGAAGGTTTTACACTCCAGGTGATACAATCCAGAAAAAACTGATGGAGAATTGTTAAGGTACACAGCAGAAAAATCATAGCTCTTCTCTGCTCTCCAGCCCATCTCATTTAAAATAGTTTATGCGAGCAGGGTACGTGAGTGTTCAGTGAAGTGTCTCTCCTGTAAGTGTCATGCAGT
Source organism: Anarhynchus alexandrinus (assembly GCA_008711295.1). NCBI lineage: Eukaryota > Metazoa > Chordata > Aves > Charadriiformes > Charadriidae > Anarhynchus > Anarhynchus alexandrinus. The sequence goes on from VUYV01000542.1 coordinate 21,219, forward strand.
TATAAAAGAAATGTACTTAGCGTGCGAGTATCGCCATCTGAAAAGCTATTGTTATTGTAGAGGGAGGCCAGAGCTGGAGTGGGTGTTGCTGCTGGTTGAACCCGAGACCTCTGGCACTGGAGAACCAGGCGTCAGCTGATGGGGCTCAAAGATTAAAGCCCTCATTTGGCTGTTGTAATTTACTCCTATCTTGTTGACTGGATGTGTTAAATGGATGGAGGAGGAGCCGTTTAGTACATGAATATCTAGTTGCTGATTATACAGCACTAGACTCATACCTCCGCTAGGAATTTAAACCTGATACGATGCTATAACTTTGGTCCTTGTCGTACACTTTTGAATTTTTAAAAATGAAAAGAAACATCAGCCTTTATGTTAATTCTTTATCATTACGGTCTCCTAGCAACAGAACCTCCTCTTAAGTGACCCTTGCCATTTTGGAAGGTTTGTATCCAAGATGCTTTAAATAACCTTCATTCTTCTTGCAGTTTCTGAAACTTGCATGGATAAAGGTTTGATTTACGTTTGATTTCCCGGGAAAGGATGTGTTATTTGCTCAGGCCCTTGTCAGGATAAACCAATGGTATTCATATTAAGCCATTGTTTTCGTGTTAGTTTCCAGAGGAAGTTGCTCACTTCATAAAATTTTCAGGAAGGTAGCAGTTCTTACTAACTAAAGCTCATTTTCTGTTGATTACAGAAACAAATTCTGCTTGCAGCAGCTGGGACTCAGTCCGACGTGTTACCAGTCTAGGTGCGCTGCCTGTATTAAGGTTATTCAAAGCTTTCCATCACGGGATACAGTTTTGGGTTTTTTTTTATGTAATAGTCTGTTAAACTCTTCACTGTGTGACTTCTGCGTCTCTGTTTTGTTCCGGTTTTATTTTAAAACCAAGAGTAGTTCTTCTGAAATACATGCACGAGGCAATAATCAACTTATATCTATAACACGTAACGTCCCAATTCTGCAAGAGCTCTGGGGTTTTGGTGCTGCAGCCGCTGTCATGGACGGGGTATACGGCTCTATTTACAGTAGGCGGAAGGTCTTCGGTCTACGTGTGGCTGCAAATCCTTTATTTTTTTTTTCATATTGTGTGAAGCTCTTCAAATAAACAAGTTTTTCAGGAGGGTTAGTAATTAATCTTACAGAGCTAAGACATAGGGTAGTTTGATTACCTTGAAGAGAAGTGATTTAAATGCAAATTGTAAATCTGGAATAAATCTGTTCACTTTCTTTGACTTACCAGTACAGATGGGATCAAACTCTTGGCCATTGGGTCTATTATACTGATTAACTGGAATTTTCAAATGAGGAAGGTCACTTTTTTGATTGAAGAAACTACTAATTTACAATTTTGTTTGCTCCCGCTTGTGATTTCAGGTTCTCTCTGTAATAGAATTAAGTCAGTAATGCTCACACTGGGTAGCTGAGAGATGTATTGGATCATGGTGGTACTGGATAGACTGCGTAACTCCTCGATGTCTCAGTAGATTGACCAGGTCCCGCGTTCCAGTTTCATGCTGCAGCTTCACCGTTGAAATCAAGAGTCTTTCCATGGTTTTAAAACGCCGATTCTGTGAGATGTTGCATTTAGATGCCGAGATGCAGCTATTTGTAAGGTAATCCAATGCTGCAATCCCCAAAGTGGCGAGTACAGAATACAGAAAGGAGATGTTTTTGCAGGGAGTGCTTATGAAAAAATATAGTGCAGTCTCTCGGCGGATGGAAAACATGAAGCAGAAGTCAAACGAGTGTTTCAAACTTAAATGTTTTTGACAATTCTTAGAGGATGCTAAAACACCAGCTGGAAAACTAGTACAGAATATATCGGGGTGTGGAAAATACCATGCTTCTTTAAAAGCAAACAAAATCAGCTAAAGGCTTCTGCTATAAGTTTTCTTGTTTTTTTTTCTCACTAAAATTAGATTGACTTAGTTTCTAGATGTGCTGTAAGAGCAAAATTGTTCCTATAAAGAATGGAGTGGAGTCTTCAGCTTCGCATGAGAGAGTGAGACAAGTGCAACTCTGGTCTGTGCCAGTACATGGAGCTCCGGAGAGAAGCTGAGACGAGGGGGTGGTATTAGAAGAACCAGGATGCCCAGTGGCCCACTCTAAATGCCAGGCTCACTTTAGACACTTATTTCCTATAAATTAGGATATACCCAGGCAGCTTATCCTATATCTGCTGACATAGCGAAATGTGCTACATTTAGGGATTTGACTCCTGACCAAGTAACCCTACTAGAACAAATCATAGAATGGTTTAGGTTGGAATGGACCTTGAAGATCATTGAGTTCCAACCCCCCTGCCATAGGCAGGGACACCTCCCACTAGACCAGGTTGCCCAAGGCCACGTCCAGCCTGGTCTTGAACACCTCCAGGGATGGGGCCTCAACAACCTCTCTGGGCAACCTGGGACAGTGCCTCACCACCCTCACAGTGAAAAACTTCTTCCTAATGTTCAATCTAAACCTGCCCTCTTCCAGTTTGAAGCCGTTCCTCCTCGTCCTATCGAGAGGTGCTCCAGCCCTCGGATCATCCTCGTGGGCCTCCTCTGGACACGCTCCAGCAGGTCCATGTCCTTCTGATGTTGGGGACTCCAGAGCTGGATGCAGTACTCCAGGTGGGGTCTCACGAGAGTGGAGTAGAGGGGCAGAATCCCCTCTCTCGCCCTGCTGGCCACACTCCTTCTGATGCAGCCCAGGATGCGGTTGGCCTTCTGGGCTGCGATCGCACATTGCTGGCTCATGTTGAGCTTCTCATCAATCAGCACCCCCAGGTCCTTCTCCTCAGGGCTGCTCTCCAGCCATTCCCCGCCCAGCCTGGAGTTGTGCTTGGGACTGCCCTGACCCAGATGTAAGACCTTGCACTTGGCCTTGTTGAACTGCATGAGGTTGGCTTGGGCCCACCTCTCCAGCCTGTCTTCAACTTGAAATAAAGGAGGCAGCTGCAAAATGAAAACTACTTTTTCTACAACTGTACATCAGGAAAAGTAGAATTATGTTAACAGCGCAGGAGAATCAGTCATGGTAAGGCATTGACGGCGACTGAATCCAAGTTATCCATTAAAGAAGGGAGGTCGGGTCATAATATACAACACTTCTGCGGTCATAGGAAAGCCGGTAAGAGCTTTTTATTAGATAACTACCTCATAAATCAGTCCAATAGAACAAAGGCCTCAAAACTGAAATCTTACTGACACCTCTTCATTGCTATTCTCGGTGATATACGACATGGGCCATTAGTTTAAGTGCAGCAAGTACTTCTGAGATGGTGCCGGTGAAGTTGCGCTGCACGCATCTTCATCATCAAACGGGGGGGGGTTGAGAAAACAACACGCTCGGGATGCAAAGGTGCAGCTATAAATAAACGAGGAAACAGCCACGGAGCAGCTGCTCGCTCGGTGCTGCATGCTAATTAAATTCCTGCCCGGCGGAGGTTGGCGGGTCGGCGGCCGCGGCTCCGGCTGCGCTGAGTGATGGCATACCTGGGAGCTCTGCCCATCTCCTGGCCAGCGGGGAGAGCGGAGGAGGCGATGTTCTCGCGCGCCAGCGCTGAGCAGCCTGCACGGAAAGCCATTAATATTGGTGGTGACGTGCTCGTTGGCGAGGGAAGAGCGTATATAGAGAGAAGCTGATGAATTGGGATGTTTCTTCGCTGTTCTGTAGTACGGTTATTTAACAAATGCTGTTAAGAATGTATGGTGAATACCATTCACTACACTGTTTTTTGATCTAGGAGGGGAAGAAACGTAATTTTGTTGACATTACAGCAATTACGAAATACTTGTCTCTGAGAACACAAATGTAATGATATTAAGTTTAATTACATACAATTAATTCTACAAAATATTTAAATTGTTGTGTTGGATTGGGCAGCATTGGTTGCTGTACATCTTGTTAATGTGTGGAGCAGATGTGCATGAAAGAGTCTGGAAGTCATCCAGAAGTTGGCAATTATTAACAGAGTAATCTGATCTTGATTTATTCTAACACTGGTTAACGTACCTACATAAACGTCTACATACCTATGGAGAGCAGATAGATGCAGACTGCACAGGTAGAGACGGTAGAATTCCATTTAATGATTTAAATCGTTAGATCATAATTAGCATCAGCGTGAGTCCACGTTCTTAAGAGCCGATTCCCCTCTTCTGTTTGCCAGTGCTTGGCACTGTTATTTTTGGATCCCTGTCTAATGAGATATTTCATATCGCAGGATTATATGACTCTATCTGCAAAATAATACCCAGTGATAGAGTATTAATCCTATTTGAAGGTGCTGAGAATTTAGGTGACTTCTGTGTATTGAGTCAGAAGGAGCTGAACCTTATCTCCTTCTGTGAACTCAACCAAAGGTCTGTATAAATCAAATATGCCATCATTTAAACACCTGCTGGTTTTGGGTTGTCAAATGCAGCCAAATGGCAAAATATCGAACTGTAACGAGCGCCACAGGTGACCGGGGAAGGGAAAGGAGGAGTGAAGAGAGCGTTCCCGTTTTCCACTGTGCGTGTTACCAGGTTGGATTCTCTGCAGGTATCTTGTTTAGGGCTGGCTGCGTAACGTAGGAGTGGGATTTGGCTGTACTTAGAGCCGTGTTACTCAGTTTCTGATGCAATTTGGTTCTGAGTTCTGTGTCTCTCCATCTGAGAAACACATAGGGGTCAGCGGAGACCGACAGCCTTTTCTTCCCTTGCGGTCGGAGGAGCAGCCACTCTTCCTTCCTTCTGCTCTTGCGCTTGCTCCTATTTTGCTGGCCACAATATTCATTGCCTCCTCTTCTTCTCTTTAGTATTTAATGTACTCTTGTGGTCATCCTACTTTTTTTTTTTCCCTAAGCCTTCAGGATCCTGTGAGAAGCATGGAAAAAAAAATAATATGGATTTGTTCTTAAACAGGACAAAAAAAAAGCCTGTTTAGTGTTGATCCAGTACTATAAATCCAGTATTGACCCTTGGGGTGGATGGTCATGCTGGTGTTGGCTGTGACTTTGTGCCTGGGAAAGCTCTGGAACTTGGTCTGTGAATGATGTGACCCTGGTTTGCTCCTCCAGCTGTGGAGCTGAAGGCTGGGTGAGAAGGGGAGAGCACGAGTCCAGACCCATGATGCGTCCATGGCAGGGCAGAGTGCGCAGTAGAGGTATCTGCAGAGGGTTGCGTCCTTGTCTAGTGAAAGAACGTTTGCTGAGACCTTTCTTCTCCTCTGCAGGCCTTACACGGCCAAGTGTGGACCCTTATTCTCTGTCGCCCCCCCTTGTGGTGTGGCATGCCAAAGAGGTCCTAGTCAACACGTTCCAGTAGGATGCTCCTATCCCTGCCCTCAGCGCTGGTTATTCTTCCACAGTGGCCCTTGAAACACTGAGGAGGTCCTTGGGGATGTCATTCCTGCTGTGTCCCCCAAGAGTCCCTGGCCTCAGTGTGGTGGTGGGACCCCGCTGGACCACTCCTGGGCAGCGGCTCTCTGGGGACTCACCAGCCTCTTGGGAAGCACTTCTGATGCTGCACTGACTTTGGGCTCCATCTGACTTTTGCTTTGTTCCAGTGGTTTGCAAAGCCGAGGAGGTTAAGGAATGTATTTAAAGGTGAATATGGAGAAATGAAACTAGAACAGCCCTTACAGCTATATCCTGTCTGGCTTCAGCATCAAAGTGATTTCCGTGTTCTCTGCTGATAGCAGGTTTTCCAGTCAAGACAGATTGCAGGGCACTTTGAGCAGGTCCGCAAGGCTGAGATGCGATCCGCGAGACAGCCTTATCATTAGCCTTTGCCTGTCCCGAGCAAGATCTCATCTGGGGTCAACTCTCCCATTATATCACCCTTTCTCAGCCAGGGTTTCTCTGCAAAATATCTCTGGCATTCTCAGCCCTGAAAGCTGAATCATAGAATCGCGGAATAGTTTAGACTGGAAGGGACCTTGAAGATCATCTCATTCCAACCCCCCTGCCCTGGGCAGGGACACCTCCCACCAGCCCAGGTTGCTCCAAGCCCTGTCCAACCTGGCCTTCAACACCTCCAGGGATGGGGCAGCCACAGCTTCTCTGGGCAACCTGCGCCAGGGGCTCACCACCCTCACAGGGAAGAATTTCTTCCCAATATCTCATCTAAATCTCCCCTCTTCCAGTTTAAAACCATTCCCCCTTGTCCTATAGCTCCCCTCCCTGATCAAGAGTCCCTCCCCAGCTCTCCTGTAGCCCCTTTAGGGACTGGAAGGGGCTCTGAGGTCTCTGCGGAGCCTTCTCTTCTCCAGGCTGAACCCCCCCAACTCTCCCAGCCTGTCCTCCCAGCAGAGGGGCTCCAGCCCTCGCAGCATCTCCGTGGCCCTCCTCTGGCCCCGCTCCAGGAGATCCATGTCTTTCCTATGTTGGTGGCTCCAGAGCTGGANGCAGGTCTTGTCCTTATGTTGGAGGCCCCAGAGCTGGAGGCGGTACTCCAGGTGGTGTCTCCCCAGAGCAGAGGAGCCGAATCCCCTCCCTTGCCCTGCTGGCCATTCTGCTGGGGATGCAGTCCAGGATACAGTTTGCTTTTGGGGCTGCTTGCGCACATTGCTGGCTCATGTTGAACTTCTCATCAATCAGCACCCCCAGGTCCTTCTCAGGGCTGCTCTTGATCTATTCCCACCCTGGATTTCTGCTTGGGATTGCCCCAACCCAGATGTAAGACCTTGCACTTGGCCTTGTTGAACGTCATGAGGTTGTGATGGGCCCAGCTCTCCAGCCTGTCCAGGTCCCTCTGGATGGCATCCCTCCCCTCCAGCGTGTTGATTGCTCCACAGAGCTTGGTGTCATCGGCAAACTTGCTGAGGGTGCGCTCAATCCCACAGATGCCTTTGCTGGTGCCCCAGTGGGGCTGGCGAGGCCGGGTCTGCAGCCCAGCTGCCCATGGCAGCCCTGTCCCCGTGGCGGGTGTGTGCTTCAGAGCTGGCAGTTGAGCAAAGAATATCCATCATCCTTAAATACGCATGAGGGTAAGGGCCATTTTCAGAAATACTCGGTATGTAAATAAAAATGTGAGCGAAGCAGCCTGCTCTGGGAGCTTTGGGTACAGGGGACAAGCGTGTCGTGGGTGAGGGACTTCTGAGAGAGAAGAGAGTGATGAAGGCTCACTGTTGTCAAGGCCATTCTGGAAAATGAAGTATATTGGTTATATGACATGGACATACGCATTAATGGCTCATTTTGCTGACAAAACTTGTAAGAAACTATATTTAGTGGAAATACTATAGAATTAGTTCAAAATGAAAAATGTACATCTTTAATGTCCTTTGGAGAAGGTGAGCTCAAGTACTGAATTGATGTATTTTTGCAGAAATACACAGTGAATGTGAGTCATAATTAATGTTCTCACGAAGTCGAAGAAGGGCAGGATAGCAGAGTCTTCATCACACATCTTGAACGATTTCACCGAGATCAAAGCTTATCTTCCATTTAACAAGGCAAATTAATTTCCTGAAGAATTCTGGTGTCAAACGCCTTGATAACGTTTTAGAGTTGTAGGCCTTATAGCAATATTAAATAATTAATAAGTCAACAATGTATTATCACTATGTATGTTTGGAACTACGTTATTACCGTAAAGAAAATAGATGTCAAGTGACATTATTCCCTAAAGTCCGTAAGTGGATGCTCTGGGCTAAGATCTTCGGTACGTAATCGTTCATTCTGTTGATAGAAAACAGTGGAAAATCCGTGATCCTGCTATGGGGGGAAGGAAAAAAAACCCCACCACAAAGCCAAGGGAAAAATGCAAACATGTTAGTGCAAGAAAAGGAATCTAGAGTTTGTCGGGTTTGGCCTATACAGGAACTGATTGCATTAACTATATAGGTTGAGTCCAATTTTATGAGTGTCCTATTGAAAACTTTTTCTTTCCCTTCAAGTTGTGTTGGAAGATACTATTTTCAAAGCAACTTACGGATTTTTTGGAAGCGTTTTGAGCAGTTACCCCACTGAAATGAAAGAATTTGACCCTTCAGAAAAGGTAGATTTAGGTGAACTTGTGATATTAGGTTTTTTGATTTTTTTTTTCTTTAATAAGAGAGGATTTGGCATAGGTTCCTTGGAACAAGATGCGATATTCCCATTAATGTAGTGGAAATGTGGTCAGGCTGCTGGACAAAGCGATGCAGCGGGTGAAGTTTTCACCAACAAACTTGATTTGAAAATCTGGCTTAATTTTAAAATATTAAGAAATGAACGTATTAAAATTCCCCACATATGAAAGTATTAAAAACCTTTGGGATGACTTCTTTAAAAATCATTCAGTTATCTTGTCTAAAACTGCTTTGTCTTAACTCTGACTACTTTTGCCTGCTTCCTCCAGCACAAAACTAATTTCACTCTTCCGCCTCTCCGCAGGTCCTTCTTCCTCCCAATAATTTTTCAATATGTTGTCCAATTTGAGCCAAACTTGACAGAGGAGCAGGTGCTTAAGAAATATTAAGTTCCTACAGAATTAACGAAGATTGATAGGTGAGGAAAGGAGAGATCCAAATGAGCGCTGTGCCTGAAGGAGAGGCAGGACATGGAGGGTTTTGGCCCTGCTGGGGGACAGGAGCCGAATGTCCCCTCGGCGTGGGTTGGGGTGGAGACCAACCGTGGTCTGCTGCTGAGGCTTTGGTCGGCGGTGGTGGTGGCTGGAGGGGATAGCTGGAGCGTTGGAGGTGACTCCGAGGGGAGAGGAGGAATTAATGAGGTGGCAGGGTAAGAAAATGGGATGTCATTTATCAGGAAATTAAGTTTTCTGGAGTTCTGGGGTGTGCAAAGCAATGTGTTCGTAGTGTAATAATGTACAGCGTAGCTCTTATGTGATGTAAAAAAAAACAAACAACCCCAAACCCTTGAAAATGAAAATGTTTCACACCAAAATGTCTCGCTCCAAAATGTCAGGGCATCTTCTGATACTGGTAGATTTCTTTCTTTTTTTTTCTTCTGAAATTATGTTGGTACTGGCAGATTTCCTTGTGTTTTGTTTTTTTTTTCTTCTAAAATTATTTTGAAAAGCCTGTAAGACATTGTGGGTTTGATGGGACTGTAATTCCTATGGAATATAGGTAATTTCTTAAAAAAAACCCCTCTTAATGGCTTTGGTTCTGAACATAATATACATATAGATAATATGGACTGTACCCGTACAGGGTCCTGTGGACAAAGGGTAAACCTGTGCAAATTACTGCAGTTAATTCCTTTGTGCCTATCAGTTCCTAATAAAGTATTAGTTTATTATTAACATAATAAATGATCAGAAAATAATGACTAATGATCAGAAAAAATGATTAGCATAATAAAAGATTCAGGAGGTGATCCATATTCAAATTATAAGGTAGGAATTATCAACCCAGATGGAAACTACTGAAGACTTTGCATTATGTTCTCAAGTCAAAGGAGCCGCAGTGTAGGTAACGTGCTCCCATTTGAGACATTATATACTGGTGTGCTGTGGGCAGGTGGTAGAGCCAGTAAAAAATGGATAAATTTGCTTACTTATACACAAACAAAAAAATTTTGGGTGTGTTGGGTTTTGGGAGTTTTTCCCCCCTTGCATGATATATTTATTTTTGCTCTATTTGGGAAATCCTTGGGATGCACAGAGTGGGAAGTTGAAAAATAACCTCAGGATATTATTATTTTAATCACGCTTAATTCAGGTTTTTGAGTTGTTTGAAATTTCACTTTGGAAAGACTTCTTGATGTGCCTTCTGCAACTTTTTCTTTGTTTTATTGGGAAGGGAAACTGAGATATGGGGTTTGGGGGGTGGACGTGAGGTTTCCTTTTGGCAGATGGGAAAGATTTTTATATTGAAATTAGGGCATTTCAGAACACTCCGTTTTGCTTTGGCCCCAGATTTTGGGGGAGAAGCAAATTGCTTTTCTCTTTAACCTTTTTGCTTGCGTTCTTTCTTCATGCCAGTGTCTGTGGCTGTAGATTGCTAGTAATTTCTCCCTCTAGTATTTCTATTTTTAGCCAGTCTATCTGGCTGTTAAGCGGTAGCAGGATGGGTCACGCTTTCTTTATGTGGACGTGTTTGAATGGGAAATGACTGTATTCAACTACCTGGCAGCGCAAGGTTTTTGTGCTTTGAAAGCTTTCTTTAGTTCATAGTATAAGGAAATTTAATTTTTTTTTCTTCCATTCTTATAACTAACAGTTTTGGTTAAGCAGAATTTATTCCAGTTTACACAAGAGGGGAAGTAAACAAGTTGAAGGGTGCTCCTCTGAGCCATGAGTGTCACCCAGTGATGGTCTGATTTCTTTCCTGTTCCCCTGAAAATTGAGAATGAGGTATTTTGGCTGCTGGTTTGCGTCATTTTTACACCTCCTTTTGTTAGGGTTTGTTATGCAAGAGCATCATCTTAGCTAATTAAGTACAAAATCTTTAAGCAGATGTATTAAAGTTAGCTTAGAGCAATAATAGTTGGGGTTTTTTTTTAAAAAAATTTCTCTTTTTTTAAACTAGCATCAAGACTGAACCCTACACCTGCCCATGGAATAATGCACAACTAAAAGCCATGGGTGTATGGTTTGGATGCAGTCGCTCAAAACTCCGCTTGGATATATCTGCAACGTTTGAGAATGGACCTGATTATTTAGAGCTCTGTCCCGATACCATATTTTATTATAATTTTTTAAAATTCCTAGCCCAGAGGATGATTTTGCTAGATATCTCCGGTCTGGAAGGCAGCTGTGGGTATGCGTGTGTGTTGTATTATTATTATTATTATCATCTAGAAAAGCATGGCTTGGAGTCGTCAGGACAACACCCTGGCAGGAGGTAGCATTTGCATCTCTGCCTTTTGAGCAGCGGTGCCGTGTCAAAGCTCATCTCGGAGCCCCCTCCCTCCCTTTGACAGTTGCGGCAAATAAGAACAATTTATTCCTGACAGCTTTAGTAACAATATCAACTAATTTATGCAGAACTTCTCCTGGGATAATTGGGATGCGGACATGCTCTGCATAAAAAGCCGAGGGGTAGGAGGAGACCCCCGGCTCGCCAACTGCTGCTCCCAGGCAGAGGCTGTAGGCCAAGCAGATTGCCCCCTTTTCAGAAGAAATTAAGGTTGGAAAACAAAGAAGCGCGAGCCCTGCGTGGGTCATCTGTCAGGAGCCCTCCGTAGAGCTGGGGAGAGGGAACAATGGGAACCACTTCAGCTCAAACAATGCGACTTAAAGAAATGGGGGGGGGTTTATTGGGAAAGGGGGTAGAAATGTTGGCTCTCAAGCCGACGCACAGAAACTCCTTATTTGCCCCTTTTTAAAATTAAAGCTCAAATAAAATGTACTGAGCAGCAACTTTCTTCCGTCTTGTTTTTGTCTAGTTTTGGAAAGATCAGCAAATAAATTATTCAGATTCCGGCTGACAAAGTGCGGTTCGTGGAATGAGGACACGCTGTGTAGATAGAAAAAGTGGCAGAGATGACGCGATGCTGGTTTGTTAAAAGTTTTTTTTAAACAGTTCTCTAACTCCTAATAAAATTACACTAATTCCCCTTAAATTTCCTCTGATCTTTGGAAGCATCAAGCTTTATATGTAGATAGCAGACACAATGAGACAATTTTGCCTTCATTTTTTCAGAGATTGGGTCCAGATCTACAGATGGTAAATATTTGCATAATTCTGAAGTCTTAAGTATAAGACTTCAACTATGCTAATTTACACCAGCTGAGACTCTTCTGCTTTTTGTGAGCCTGAAAAAAAAAGAAAACCCAAATCAAAAAAACAGATAAAAAGAAATAGGGAGAAGAATAGACTAGGTTAAATTGAATTTTATATGTTGTATCCGATGGGCACCTGCTGATTTGGAATTTGTAGAAGTTCTTCTGTGCTAATGATGTGTTTATGACTTTGCTCGTAAAGCTGAATCAGTGGCTTTTGACTCAGAATTTTCTGAATGACTTTCGCACAAAGAATTTTACATTGTAAAGGACATCTATGCAACCATAAGATTAAAAGGCAGTGAGTTGGTTTTGGAAGAATTAATGTCCACGTTGTAGTTTTAGTTCATATTTGTTATTAATTCAGTGACCCCTGCTGGGGAGGACTTAGATAATCAGAGCCAGGTATATCTCTTTTTATGGAAAAATAGCATATTTTGGGCTATATGATGGGTTTTTGTAAAACAAGGTTAGTAAGACCCTTTTCACTGCGTCTTTCTGATCCTAGACCATTGAATTGGTGATATTTGGGGAATCGCCTCTCTTGTCAGTCGCAGGAACGGCGCGACTGCATCTGTGACCGATTACAATAGGGACATATATAGTAAAATATAATAGCTCTGACCGGCTCCTCTTGATTCTGTCTGATGAGCTGATCGTCTTTGTTCCATGGAATATGCTAAGTAGGATTTCTGAGCTTCTAGTGTATGCTGCTTTGTTTAAAAAAAAAAAAAACCAAACAAAACCCCCCAAAAAAACCCCAAGAACAAAAACAAACCCCCCAAAAAAATATGAAAAGGTCTATATGATGGCGTGTCTTCTCCCAAATGCTGCTTGTCCTTACAGAAGCATCATTTGGCTACGTTTGGCAGCACTTACTTCTGTAAGCAGTGAGTTTAAAGAGGAAAAACATTCTTACTGGAGAGAAAGGAAGGAAGGAGTGGAAACTTCAATTTTTTCTTACCCTGTAAGTCCAACAGAGTAATTAAATAATTGCTATCTGTAATATTAGGTGATTTTCTTAGAATCTTATGGGAAAACCACCTCTTTCCCTCCTCTACTACACAAGCGCATCCCAAGAAAGGTTTGAAGACTGAGCTGTCTTCTCAGGTCGGCTCTCCAGCAATGTCCCGTGTGAGCAGGTGGGACTGTTGGTGGAAGTCCTGATGGACAGACTATGTGTGAGATGCCCCGTGACCACGGTCGCTGCTTGCTCTGCATCTGGGTGTGCAGCAGAGTTGGGCAAAACTTGGGCACTTCTTGCTCTTGTGTGGAGGTAATGATTATTAATAATCAGTGTGAGAAAACCTCGACTTTTCTAAGTGCTTTTCAGGACCCAAGGTCAGAAGGGGTAACCTTGGTATCTCCTTGATATTTTGGCTTAAGCTGACCCCAAAATACTTTTTCCTTCCCCTCACCCCAAGTGTTGGTCTTTACACCCTGGGGATGTGAGCCACGTAGACCAAGAGGAGACAGATCAGCTACAAATGTGGCATTTTTGCTTGTTAAAACAGTATTTTTGTATCTGGAGCCTTTTGGGAAGCTTTGCGACTTCGTAGCCGGAGGGGAAATAATGCGCAGGCGGCAGATGCCGGACACTGATATTGTGTAATGGCATATTTCATGGCTGTCACTTGCTTATCCCTGTGGGAAGCGCGTGTCTCAACTCCGCGCGTGCCTGGCAGGTGAGATGGAAGGGTTGGGATGCCCGAGCCTGCTCCCTGCCTGCCCTTGTTGAGGGAGAGGGGGGAGCCGGGATCGTTGGGGGGTGGTAGCATCTGGGCTTTTATTCTTTTTTCTCTTTTATTTGTGCAGCGCTTCATAATCATAGAATCATAGAATGGTTTAGGTTGGAAGGGACCTTGAAGATCATCGAGCTCCAACCCCCCTGCCATAGGCAGGGACACCTCCCACCAGACCAGGCTGCCCAAGGCCACCTCCAGCCTGGCCTTGAACACCTCCGGGGATGGGGCCTCAACAACCTCTCGGGGCAACCTGTGCCAGTGCCTCACCACCCTCACAGTGAAAAACTTCTTCCTAATGTTCAATCTAAACCTGCCCTCTTTCAGTTTGAAGCCATTCCCCCTCGTCCTATCACTCCATGCCCCAGTAAAAAGTCCTTCCCCAGCTCTCCTGTAGGCCCCCTTTAGGGACTGGAAGGCCTCAGAGTATGTTGTAGAAATGACTTTCCTTGGCCCTCTTCTCAGCGGTAGAACTCAAATGATGGAGAAATAGAACTTATCAACAAGTAGAATTGTGGTGCTCGCTTCAGCTGTCTCTTCCCTCCACCCTTCCAGGAGAAACACCAGTGCTCGGCGTGGGCTGTGAGCCCAGCTCAACCATTACTTCACTATTGACTTTGTGGTTTTTCGGTGATTAAATAACCTCCTCCGTAGCTGGAAGGGGGTGATGGCCACCTTTTTAGAAGACGAAGCTCTTTTGATGCATTTTGAGGTCGAACAAAGTAGCTTGTGATGGTGTGTTTGGATAGCCTTATGTGTTTGCGTGTATCTGGAAGGAAAGATGAGCTCTGCAAAGAAACTGCATCCCTCGATTTTGATTTTACACTTGAGAGGTTCCTATTCAAGCATGTGAGAATCTATGAACGTTGGCATGTTGTTTAGGTGGAAAAAAGTATAGTAATTTTCCCCTTTTTCATTCCCTCCTCCCGCCCCACACTTCTGCCAGCTCCATCATGGGCAATTATTTTAGTAGCAGGAGAACTCTGTAATTTTCCAAATACATAAATCAAGAATAGGGCTAAAAATTGATCCATCACTGAAGATACAGTCAAAACAACTTGGAGGCTGCATTTGGTTTTTTTTCTTGTTCTTAAATTGTTCTGTTTTCACTGAAGTGGGTTGACCCACTTCTGTGCATCCTCCAGGCTTCGCTGGGTGGGGATGATGTTATTTGTATGGACTTCTGTTCCCCGGTTGTTCTACCCCGGTGTTTTCCCTGAACATCATTCTGGGGCAACTTACATCTCTTGTTTTCCATCGTTGACAGGCGTAGTGAGGGTGGTGAGGCTTGGCTGAAAGCGGGGCTAGAGAAAATACCGCTCCTGCGATGTCGCTCTTGACCTTTTGAAGATGATACGGTGCAAGTTCACCATTTCTTCAGTTTATAAAATTACGTTCTTTTATGCTTTGGAGAAGTAACTTGGCTGCTCTGTCTGAACACACTGACGCGTGCGGGTTCGCACAGATCCTTTGATAGCCATAATCCGCTGTTATAACACTTCTGTTGTTGGTTGAAGGAAAGAAATGCCTCCAGTAGTTAGTGCCAGACAGGAGGGGACGTGTCTAGGGAGATTTATTTACAGGTCAACCGCTATACAGCGGCACCACTTTACCTTTCAGAAAGTGAAGTGGTGATTTATCGCGGGGTGTTTCTGTATGCACCGAGTAGTTTTTGTGACTGGAGCCTCGGAAAAGGGCACTTTATATATTTACGTTAGGAAAAGTGACTTCCAAAGTAAAAGTCAGCGAAAGATTTAATTAACCTTTTCACTATAAATCTAACTCCATTGATTGTCTTCTGCTTCCTCCTCCCTTTCCGTTCCTTCCTTGCTCTCTTCGTGGCAGACCGATTTTTGTTGCCTGTATTTGGGTATTGCATGCATCAACTGCTTTCGCTGGCTCTAGCCTGTCTCGGTCTCTGAAACAACCTTATTTTTTCATTTCTGGGTCTCCCGTAGTGATTTTGGCTGCTTTATTACTTCCTCTAGTCCTGATAAATTTTTAATTGAAAAAATCAATATAGACCCAAGAATATAGGGTCAGCAGCAAAGTTTTGTAACCTACCAGGGATAAAACTTTAAAATATTAGTTTTACCTCGGGGCTTCGCAATTTCCCTTGAAAGAATATTATTTATGGGAGTGAAGGAAGAGAGGAGGTGCGTTCTAGCAATTGGAGTCCTGCTTTTGAGGGATAATCAGAATTATTTATAGCGTTTTGATTTTTGTTTTAAGGTATCTCAGATTCGGAGAGAGTTAACAATGCATGGAGTCCGCTTTTGCAATCTCTTCAGTGCCTGATGAGCTCTGCCATCAGCGTTCTGGCCAAATACTTCTCCAGAAACCAAGTTGGATCCAAATTAAATGCCTACTGAGATCCAAACGATATTTTTTTTATTATTTTCTGTATTAACCCTGCTCTCCTGGTTGATGCTAGAAATAGAAGCATGGAAAACTGGATGATAATCAAAGAGCACAGCGATATCTGTGTCTGCATGAGCACGTTGAGGAGCTGATGGAGAGGAGAGGGTCTGGTGTCCACGGTACGTGCGTTGGGGAGGGTTTCCTTCAACCAGCTGTAGTCTGGTCCCAGCTGGATGGGTACAGCACAGCTTCAGGTTTAGCTGCGGCTGGAAGGAATCCAGTTTACGTCCTCGAGGACTGCTCCACCATGTGGATTGAGCACGAGAGGTCGGAGATATGAGGAGCTTTGAAAAGTGCTCTTGAAATCCAAGCAGAAATGGTAATACGGGTGTTCTCCATCTGGCCCTGAAGTACCAGAGTTTTGAGAGCAATCCCAGCGCTGGAAGATTTCAACTGACTTCTGCATCTCCTAACTTCTGCAACAGATAAACAATTTTTTGATACGATACCATGTAGGTTATGCTTTTGGTTATTAAAACTGTTTTTTCAAATGATAACTAGCCCAAGAAAAACTATGTCCTTTCTGACCTTGATACATCTCGCTTCAGTGCTGGTTTTTAGAAGCTTTGTCTACGATAAATTCTTGCTCCTTTTTTTTACTGTAGAAGTTTAAAAGGGTATGACTTTGCACATACTTTTATCTTATTTTAGTGCAAATATCTACCGAGTTCTGCTAACGGTGACCAAGCATATCACAAACTCAGTTAAGTTGTGAACTCAGGTTACTGTGTCCGGTTCCTCTTCAGGCTTAGTAAATGCTTCAGACATGAGCCAAGTTATGGATTCATATCAAAATCAGGCAGCAGATGTGCAGGATATTTTTTACAGCAATCAAAACCTGCAAAGTATGACAATTCCAACAAAATAAAAGCACTGTCAGAAAGATGTAAAAAGCTTAGAAAGTGCTTTGTAAGTTTTGCAGCAAAATTGGGGAAGATATCTTTTTTTTTTTTTTGCCGTTTGCAGTAGCGGGTTATGAAATTGAGTACCGTTGGCGGTACAGAAGATCCTTAAACTTTACGGTTCATCTAAGAGGTTGTCCTTGAATAAAGCAGCGGCGCGTCTAGCTTTGCCCTGTTATTTCTAGAAATAAATCAGACGCATTTTGAAGGCTGCGCACAGCTCTTGGGGCAAGCTCCAGCTGGCTCGGCGTGAAGTGCCTTGGAAGGCCTTCAGATCGAGTTCCCATTGTCTCCATTCCATTTAAAAGCCAAGAACGGGAGTAGCGGTGGAACTACCGATCTGGCGTCACCGCTGCGGGGAGGCCAAAGGCAAACAGCCCTGCTCGGCGGAGCCGGAGCCCTCGGTGCCAGCTGGTTCTTAATGGGATTAACCATCGTGTGGGGGGACGCAGCTCAACCGCACGCGGGGTGGAGAGCTGCTCCTGGCTTTTCCACGAAACCCATAAAAATGACACTAAATTAAGCTACGTGTCATCCATTTTTTTATTTTTTTTTCCTATGTTTTCCTCTAGTTAGGCTGGAGTTTACCTGTGCTTTCAACTAGCTTTGCCTCGAGGGCTTTGAAAGTTGTAACTGGCTTTGGGATAGATGTGTTCAGCCTTGTAAATACCACTAATGTGCAATTAGTAAGTGCTAAGAAGTAGGGCTGTGTTTTATCCTCTGTGCTTTATCCAGGTTTTTGAAGTGGAATGTGTTGAACCTGAACTTCTCTTTAAGAAATAGTGCGATAGTATGAATTTAATTGAAATAAAATTGTTTGCTGGGACTTCTTCAAACAGATTTCGAAGAAGGATAAATAAGTTGCATCATTTTAGCGAAGGTGTTTGGGACCTGTTCTGTGATAAGGATGTCGGGTTGGAAATTGTAAATCTTATTTTTCCGTAGCGGTAACAGTTTCTTTTTAATACGCATTGCAAACAACTGTTGACCAATTACAGAATGGCTTTGATCTGTGAAAGACGCGCAGTTGTATACTCAGTGATGCAAGTCTCTGCTATGCGGTGCTCGACCAGCAGCTGAAAAGCATTTCTGCCGTAAAAAGAGCCTCTAAATGCTGTCTCTTCTCATGGATCCGACACTATTTTTTTTCATCCACCTTCAAATTCATTTGCACGCGGCTGTATACTTGAGAAGCAGGGTGAAGAGTTATTCATGCTTGACTCTGGTAGTTAGAAGGGGAAAAGTCTTCATGTCCGAGTGACAACCAGGGCTTGGATGGAGTGTGCTTGATGGCACTATAACCAGTCATTTAAAAAATGTGACTTGATTCCTTCCTTAACTTTAAATCTTTCATTATACTACTTCAAAGCTAATTTCTTTCTTATTTTTCCTGAATGGTAACTTCCATTAACTTCACTCTAGGTAATGACACAATTACATGTAATCATTGACACGATTCAATATGCAATACATCAGTTCCTTTGTGCGGCGATGGTGCCGCCTTTTCAGCTGCCTGAATTTGGACGGGTTCCATCGCGCGCGTTGCCAAGAGCAGTTCTGGAGGCTCTGACATTTTGTCTGACATTAGTCAAGAGTAGTAAAGCAAGGTTCCTTGGCAGGGGTTCTGCAAACTTGTCCGTTTTGTAGGTGGCGATTTGACGCTCGGGAGAAAGGGATGAGCCAGCTAAAAAACGATATTTCCCATATAAAGTAACGGCTAAAGGATTCGTCTGAGATTAAATAAGAGCTCATCTAGAAAGAAGTCTCCTGGAGATGCAGGTGGTATATCTGTTTCAAGTGCTAATGACAAAAAAAATCATATTCATTCCCTTGAGCTACGATTTTGAAAATGGAAAGTGAATATTGATTAGATAAATCAAAAAACTTCTATTTTTTTTAAACGCAGTCCGTGTCTGCTGGCCTTACCGCGTGCGTGAGGACTGCCAGGCTGGCCGCTCATTTTGTTTATCCCAGCCAAAATTTTTTGCCTCTGGTATTCAACGTGAGTAAATCCCTTCTCTTTTATTTGATGTAGTTCTTGCTAATGGGACTAATCAGAAGCCATGCTGTTGAGGCTCAGAATCTTGACCTTTTTCCCCCCCAAGAGCAGGCACCTGAACTCATTGAAGATGCGGGGCTGTAAGCGGGATCAAAACTCAGCCCCTGCAGAGGGAATCTCGGTCCCGCGGATGCCGGCGGCGCGCAGGTGATGCCGGGGGAACTAGCAATGAGATCAAGGGGTGGCTAAATGGGAATCGATAAATGCGCGACTGTCGTGAGCTCCTTAAGGAACGCGAGGCAGGAATCTCCCGGCGTTTGACGAACTCTGTGAAGCGGCGGCGTTAGCGGCGCGCGAGCGCTGGGGAGTCTCGGGCGCTGGCTGACAGATAGGGCGATAATGATTCCTCGCGCTACGGGGACGAAGGAAACCGTAAAATCCATCTCCTTTTCTTTTCGCGTGTTGTCTGATGTCTTTGATCTCTCAATTTCGGTGTATTCCTCTGTAAGGTTTGCCACTTTTAAACCTCCCTTTGATGCTGTCGTATACTTCAGTGGAGTCCCTCGTACACTGCGGGTGTGCAGGAGGTGAATTAGCTGCCACCCACCTCAGCCCACAGACTGGATACCGCTGGCGTTGGGGGCCCTTTGGAGGTGGCTTCACCCGTTTTCTAAAGAATTTGTTTGAAAATATTTTTGCTATCGTTTTCCTCTTTTCTGTAGGCAATGCAGCTTCATCCTGCCAGGTATAATAAATCACAGCTTAAGCGGGGATGCACGTGACTGCGTTGGGAAGGTTGGTGCAGGGAAGAAGTGGGCTCCACTTTGTAACCCCAAATATGCCATCCCCCGAGCAATTAAGGCAGCCTGAGAATTAGCTGCTCGTTAGGAGGTCTGCTTGCCTAATAAGGTGCTCGGTTACCTGCTGAGAGTGGGGTCGTGCTTTTTGTATGGCTGCTTTTCCTGATGGTAAAAGCTCTGCGGTGGTTCCCCGGGAATAAGAGCCTTTCTATAGATGTATAGGACCATTTTACAGAATTTAAGACCTTCCAAAATAAGTAACAGCAGTCATCTTCAGCCTATAGAAAGGTACTCGGTTTCTATTAAATTCTTCATGCTTTTGTCATAATTTAAATGAAATCCTGTTAGTTTAGCTCCTGTGAAATCCTGTAGGTTAATTCTGTTTGGGCACGATGACCAATATTGTGCTTATTGCCGGTAAACTTGCCCAGTAAGCGAATTTTGGCACTTCAAGGACAAGAACAAACAGTCTGTAAGGAGCTATTGCAGCTTGTGCATTTGTTGGAGTGCAACCTTGATATGCAGATTGGTTCCAGCTTTTAGATTTCTGCCAAACTCCTCTCACAGCCCTCCTCTGTGTGTGCTGAACCCCCAGTTTTGGAGTTGTTTGGTAGGTGCCTTTCGACTGTGTTAATCAGCCGCTAATTGAAGTACATCCACCCTTTAGGGTGTTGCATCTGCTTTGTCTTGCTCTTGGTGGTGACTGGTTATGTCTCTCTCCTGAGCGACTACGGTGTTTTCTGGGTTTGTTACTTAAAAAGAAAGAAAACTGACACCTTTCACTCAAATTTTAGTAATTACTGTGGTTTCTCCCCGCTTCAGGTAGTGCTTCATCTGCAGCTGGGACAGGGGTGGGACCTCCTCTGGCATTCATAGAATGGTTTAGGTTGGAAGGAACCTTAAAGGTCATCTAGTCCAACTGCTCTGCTGTGGGCAGGGAAACCTTCCACTAGACCAGGTTGCTCAAGGCCAGATTGGATGGGGCGATTCCCAAATTCTACAGACTATAGTGCTAATCATCCAGCTCTGGAGTCCCCAACATAAGAAGGACATGGACCTGCTGGAGTGTGTCCAGAGGAGAGCCATGAGGATGATCCGAGGGCTGGAGCACCTCTCCTATGAGGAGAGGCTGAGAGAGTTGGGGCTGTTCAGCCTGGAGAAGAGAAGGCTCCGGGGAGATCTTATTGCGGCCTTCCAGTCCCTAAAGGGGCTGCAGGAGAGCTGGGGAAGGACTTTTTACTGGGGCATGGAGTGATAGGACGAGGGGGAATGGCTTCAAACTGGAAGAGGGCAGGTTTAGATTGAACATTAGGAAGAAGTTTTTCACTGTGAGGGTGGTGAGGCACTGTCCCAGGTTGCCCAGAGAGGTTGTTGAGGCCCCATCCCTGGAGGTGTTCAAGGCCAGGCTGGAGGTGGCCTTGGGCAGCCTGGTCTGGTGGGAGGTGTCCCTGCCTATGGCAGGGGGGTTGGAACTGGATGATCTTGAAGGTTCTTTCCAACCTAAACCATTCTATGATTCTAATTACAGAAGAGACAAGAGCATCCTTTCTCTTTGGAATTGGCGGCCAAACAAGAAGAAGCTAAGACTACTTGGTTTGGAGTGTTCTTCATGGATATTTGGCTTGGATGGAATGGTCCTGGGTGGGTTATCCACCAGTTGATACATCTTGAAGAACTTGAAACAAAATACGGTTTTATATTAAAAATATGATGAGATTCCATTTAAATTATTTCAAGTGTTGAACAGCAAATATTAACGTCAGTAGGACGAGCTTTGAGGTTATCTTTTTAAAGACCATATTTGCAGCCTGTCCTATGGGTTTAGGTGCATCTGGCTCGGTTTAATGACAAAATGAAACCGAGAGACGTCTAGATGCAGTGGATTTTCATAGCTGTTTCTGCACCCATTACCATGATGTTACACATCTGTGCAATTTCTTTTCTCAGTACATTTGTATTGTGCTTTTTTGGAGGGTGGTTATCTGGGTTTGTTTTTTTTTTTTCCCCTTAGGGATGCTGCTGCATCCTTCTCCCCTCTGCAAGAGCTGGTTGGTGGCATGGGCAGCAGTTGTACTACCTGCTAGTTATTTGTTTCCCCATCCTTTATCATTTCTATGCATTTTTCAGTAGTTTTGCTGTTGACAATCATGCGAGGAAGGATGGCTCTTCTCCCTGAGGCTACGGAGGGGGATTATAGCAATCGGGTGGGTAGATGACAGCTGGAAACAAAGAAGGGATTTGGATTGAGCCCCCCCCCCAAGCAGCTGTGGAGGTGACAGTCCGTGTCCCCAGGCTGCAGTGGGACCTGCTGGGAGGTGGGGCTGCCTTCGGAGCTGGGACAGCCTGAGCAAAAGCCACAGACCCAACTCTGCGCGAGGGAAAAGGGACACCTGAATTAGCAGAGGACAAGGTGGGAGCATCCCAGGTTGGAGGTTTGGGTGTTGAAGCTTTCGTGCCTACCGGTGAGAAAGGGGGTGCCGGTCCAAGCTCCGCTCCTCCGGGAGAAGTTCTTCAGTCTCAGGACTAAGGTGATAAGAGCTTATTCCTCCCTTTTTTTTTTTTTGCTGCGTTGCTGTTTTTGATGGATAATTTTGTTGCTCTAAGTAGGATTGCTTGCAAAAATCCCCCCCCCACTACTGTAACCGTCGCTTCCGCTTCATTCTTCGCTCCAACCTGGCCCCTGCCAAACTCCTCATCTCTCCAGGTGCGGCGCGATGCACGTGAAGTTGGGTGTTCTGGGGAAAGTTCCAGTGCAGAGAGAAATTATTCTGAGGGCAGACGAATCTCGTCGACTGGCATTTTGCTACCGGATTTGACTGTTGAATAATAACCCGGTTAGTAAGAAATGGGCTTGTCACTCAGCGGGCTGCAGGAGTTTTCAACACCTCTAATTATGAAGAGAGAATGTCTTCCTAGCAAAATTAGCTTGCTGTAACGCTTGTCCTCCAGGATGTGTAGCATTTATTGTATTCTACTTATCCATAATACAGTGTTACTTGGACTTATTTTGACACTTGTTGCCTTAGCAAACCATGTGTGTTCACTGCACAGAATTAATGGCCATTTAAGAACTACATATTTATTTAGCCTTTGCAATATAGCAAAACCCCCTCAGGTACTGCTAATAGGGAATTAATATTAAGGCTGTAGCCCTGGAATAGAGAACTGTTCCTTTTTTTTTTTTAAAGAAAAGGGTGCTTTGAAATAATCTTGTTTCAAAGCAACCTGCTTTTTGTTTGCCTTTGGAAGTATTAAAGCTGCATTTTGCAGAAATGCTGAGTGTACAGGTTTCCAAAGAAGGGTTATGTGTGAGTTGCCATATATTACACGTCTTTAAAAGATCACAATGCCTATTTACTCTTATATTTTCCATGAAAATATAGGCCTTGGAGTGGCACTCCTGGTCTGGGACTGTGGAGATCTGGACCTCAAACGCTCGCTATGATGTACACATAGGGCAGAACAACCTTCTTTCATGTTCACATTGTGATGTTTTGGGTTGTGTTTTTAAATATTTTTGACAAGTTTCTGCCTTTGAAGCTGAAAGCTGGCAGAAATTTGGTGAATAAAAGCATCCAAATTATCAGCCTATGTTCCCAGATTTCTTTCCTCTTCCCCTTACTCTGAAGAACAGGGTGATTATCCCGGTGATGTTCCACCCCTTACATCATTTGGCTTTAATTACTAAGAGAAGAAAGGAAGGTCCTGCAGTTCAGCTAGCAGGAGATGGTGTCTTTCACATCCTGTCCAGTACCATGTAGGCAGTCGGTCGTGGTGCCCCTGAGCTCGGAAAGTCTCATTTGTACCTACAGGTACACGAGAGAGATGTTGGGGGACAGCTGCTGTCTCATCCCGTATCTGGGGTGGCTTTCACAGTAGAGGACTGACTTCATGCTTCTTCATTTATCTACCTAAGTGGACCTCTTAATTAGTCCTGTCTAAACTCCCTGCTGTAGTTGAACAGTCGGTTTACTCTTCAGAACGCCACTGAACACCTGCCCTGACACATTCAAGCTGTGATTTAAAAACGTTTTGCTTAAAAGGTCTCGAGAACTGTTTCACTTGACAACTTCTCATTTAAATGACCACTTCTGGCACTTCATTTGCTGTTCCTGCCCTAAAGATTTCTCTCGTCCGTCACTTTCTGTCTGTCCTAGGGCTGGTGGGTTCAGATTTCCCACATCTCTCTTTAAGCAACGCGCTAGAGATGCAGAGGTTCGGCGCTCAGTGGGTTTGGCAGGATGCTTCCTTATCCGGAGGCTCCGGGATGTGTTTCAGAAGCAGATTCCCACGCAGCGCCGTCCGCGTGCCGCGCAGCTTTTCGCAGCCTCAGGCTTGGTTTCTCGCCTGGCTTTGGAAGCAGAAACCTGTAACGTTTCTGTAGTAAGTGGTGAAATTAAATCTCCATATTTGACGAGTGCAGGGGTTTGAGTATTATATCAAACTATTCCGGGGCATAACCTGAAACGTTATAAATCGTGGCATGTCTTTTCAGAGAGCTGCAGCCCATCAGCATCTGTGCTTTTTGCTGGATGGTTTTCAACTCCTGCCGTAAATTCTTCCTTCCCGCTGTCCTGCAAGTTGCCTCCCTAAATCACGGCAGATGCTGTGAGCTGAGTTCTCCCGTCCTGCGCCGTGTAGTCAACGGTACCTGTGTTGAAGTGGGTGTCAAGCGTTGCCACATGCTGTGGGTTCATTCTCAGCAAGCCCAAATCACGGCTGCCCTATACCTTTTTTTTGGCGGTTGTCCACGTAGGTGCGAAGCGGGTATAAAACATTACCGGCCGTATATTACGTTAAAGCCACTTCTCTAAAGAACGATAAATACATCAGTGGGAAGCAAGGGAGCCAATTAGTCAGCGTGATTAAAAGCAAACAAATGACCTGTAATTGCATTTCATAATTAAAAATTCACTGCATATTAATATATTTTTATTATTGAGTGTATTAACACTTCATAGAACTGTATAACACGCATTACTAATAGCGGCTATATAATTGCAATATATTTTAAGTTTTCAGCTCTAAATGCTTTTAAAATGGGATTTAGGATAAAGGCTGATCGTAATTTTGAAATGGGATTTATTACACAGGCAGATAGTGGTTTTGGGTAGATAATGTCTTACGACTGGGCGGCTCTCGCCTTTAATTCAGTGTCTGGCCCAGCAGTGAAACATCTAATCCCAGACTCTGGCCGTTCCTTCTGATCTGTAGCACGTCCTTCTTAAAAAACACATCAGCCCTGACTCAGGGAAGTTCCTGGCAGTGACAAGACTGCCGTGTTACTTAACATCTTTCTTCAATGCTTCTGCATCCACGTATTGAATAGACGGGCTCTGGCGGAGATGTGAATGAATGGTATTGGGGACTTATGTGCTCTAAAGTACCTTAAATGCTGTAGGGAGAGGGGGAAATAACAATAGTGGTACGGAAAATAAACAAGAAATAGATCCGAAGTTTTGGCAAGAAATGTCTTGGGGCTTAAGATTTGAGACATCTGCCAAAGCAGGCTTTTGTAGAGCTGTGAAAATAATGCTTAAGGATGCTCAAACCCCACGGTGTGCCCGCTGGGGACTTGGCTGAGGTGAGGAAGAGCAGCAGTTCTACCAGAAAGCTGTGGCTCCAATAGCCTTAAATAATAATAATAATAAAAAACATAACATTAAAGTGAAAAATGAATTATTGTGTGATGGAGGGATATGAACAAGAGGGAGGTGGTTCTGCTCCTCTACTCCACTCTCGTGAGACCCCACCTGGAGTACTGCATCCAGCTCTGGAGTCCCCGACATAAGAAGGACATGGACCTGCTGGAGCGTGTCCAGAGGAGAGCCACGAGGATGATCAGGGGGCTGGAGCACCTCTCCTATGAGGAGAGGCTGAAAGAGTTGGGGCTGTTCAGCCTGGAGAAGAGAAGGCTCTGGGGAGATCTTATTGCGGCCTTCCAGTACCTAAAGGGGGC
>VUYV01000542.1:46776-87354 GCA_008711295.1 Anarhynchus alexandrinus
AAGACTGCGTATTTCAGAACGTAATGTTTGTAAAACATGGGTTGTCCCCATCCCAAATCATAAGAGAACTGAAAACTCGATGCCTCCTCGCCCCTGGGATCCAGCTTGATTGCGGCGATGGCACTGGGGAGGGCTTAAAACTGCAGCTGTTCAAGTGGTAAAAACACGCTTCTGAACTGTATTGAACATATGCATCTGCATATTTATATCCAGTTGAAGCTAAATCATGAAACAAACACAAGGGTAAACATTTTTGTGGTGTAAATGTGATGTGATATGATCAA
Source organism: Anarhynchus alexandrinus (assembly GCA_008711295.1). Lineage (NCBI taxonomy): Eukaryota > Metazoa > Chordata > Aves > Charadriiformes > Charadriidae > Anarhynchus > Anarhynchus alexandrinus. Next base: position 47,061 of record VUYV01000542.1, read on the forward strand.
CAACTACTCCTAGGAATGATTTTTTTTCCCTTGAATTTTCTGAGTGTTTTCTTAATAACTATAAGCATTTCTAACGGCGTTTTCGGATGTGACAGATCATTGTGTTCCTTTGAAGTTTAACTTCAAACCGCTTTTACTTTTGCATTCGAATATTACATAACCGCAGATTTCACTGTCGCTGGGTATATTTTCCTCCTTAAAACATTTCTGTGCGGCGAACGCAATCGCATTACAATAACAGCAGCGACGCTGTGCATTTTGCTCGGAAAATACGCACATTTATCATTTGTAGGAGCTGAGGAAGGGAAGGAAAGAAAAAAACCGGCATCTAGACGCATTTTCTTCTGATATCCTATTAAAATGGAACAGAATGTTCCTTGTTTCATTGCGAAGCGGCCTGAAAGTAGCCTGAGTTCTGCTGTGATTTCAAGCAGCCGCTTCATCACCTCTGTCCCGCTCGGCAGATGGTAGGTGTGAAGAATGGGCAATGTTGGAGATGCTCTTGTCTTGTGGCATCCGAGGGTCCCCCAGAGCCAGGCTGAAGCGGGAACAGATGGGAGCGGGGATCAAACGCTGTGTCTTGATCCAGCTCCTCCAAGCTTGATGTCCGTATGGGCTTCCTGCAACCCCCTGTCCCAAAAAACCAGCTGCCGAGAGGGTTTTTTAGTAGCTCCTGGAGGTCTGGAGCCTGCTGGATACTGACAGGTCTATCAATACACAGGTGGACATGTCCAAATAAAGCGTTTCGTTCTTCAGTATCCACCTTGTAGCTGCCTATCCTACTTCTCCTGGTTGCTTGTGCTTGATTTAAAAAAAAAAAAAGTGTAAAAACCTGCAGGATAAATCAATATTTTAATTAAGCAATAAATTAAATGCTTTCACTAGCTTGTATTTTTATTATAGCGTTTTGTATGACAGCGGAAAGCGGTATAATACGATATGGAAAAGACTAGGAGGAAAACCAGACGTTGCATCCAAATTGAATAAGATAAGGGTAACTTTTTAATGCAACAGACTTCACAAAGAAAAAGGCGTTGAAGCAAAATTTTTGCCTAAAAGTCAGGTGAGATTTTAAACGGATAGAAGGACTAAAACCCGTACTGGGAGGAAGGAATGCAAAGGCTGAATGGATCATATTCTCATCTTATTCACTGGAATGTGCACTCACACCTCCGCACCGGAGTCAGTTATTAAAAAGGGAGAAAAAAAAATCAGTTCTACACGATGATTGTTTCAAACTTAGTAATCATCTTTGTCACCCTTTGCTGGACCCTCTCCAGCAGTTCCCTGTCCTTCTTGACCCGGAGAGCCCAGAACTGGACACAGCACTCCAGATGTGGCCTCCCCAGGGCAGAGCAGAGGGGGAGGATGACCTTCTGACCACACTCTTCTTGATGCCCCCCAGGATGCTATTGGCCTTCTTGGCCACCAGGGCACATTGCTGGCTTGTGGGCATCGTGTTGTCCCCCAGGACTCCCAGGTCCCTTTGCACGGAGCTGCTCTCCAGCAGGTCACCCCATAACCTGGTGCATGGGGTTATTCCTCCCCACATGCAGTACCCTCCACTTTCCTCTTCGTACTTTTTTGGTTTCCCCCATATTTAACAGAGAAGTGGCGATTACCTCCCGTCGCGGAGGAGCCCTCTGCAGACTGGTTTCGCTGGAGGGCGCGAGGAGGAGCCGGTTCGGAGCNGTGCAGACTGGTTTCGCTGGAGCGCGCGGGGAGGGCGCGAGGAGGAGCCGGTTCGGAGCCATATGTGCTGGAACTGCTCCATTACGCTGCCTGTCAGTCGCAGGGGCTTGATGGATACTTATTAATGTAAATGGCTTTCCCTTCTTCCTATCTTTGTTCGGAGAGATACCAAAGCACCTCTCTTCCATCTTTTTTTTTTTTCTTCCCTAATTAATTGACATAATTGGTAGAAATGGGCCATTTGGGAGTGCAAACCCCTTTAGTACTTAAGAGAAATTACCAAATACTGTTGATCTACACAAGTGCCGGTAATTTAAATTAAAAGGTTTGGTCCTAACCTTTATTCTTACCGCAGCAAGTGATTTTATTTGTGTGTTCTTTTTGTTATAATATCATCAAGTTTTTGTATTTTGTGTCTCCTGCTTTCCCTTTTATACAGGAAGCCAGAGATTGTTGGTATTTAACTGCTATACATAAATAAAAGCACATAAAGAATATGGGGAACTTATATGGAAATATGGAAACAATATGGAAAGATGTGAGTCTCCTCAGTTCCTCCTGTTGTGGAACTTTAAAAAAAAGAAAAAAAATACAACATTTAAATTTCTTAATTAAAGATGCAACTTTTAAAATGATGATGTTCTTCAGGCTCGTGGGGTGTTTGATATTTGCTCTTCCTTTTTCCTTAATCCTGGAAAAACCCCCACCCTGAAGCAGAGGAACCTGACTGAGTGTTGGTTGTGTGACACTAATTTCTTCTCCTCCCGTTGCTCAGAGGTGGTTCTTTTGATGTTTTTTTTCTATTTCAGAAAGGAAAGGGGCTAATAATTGAGTTAAGTAAATAATGATAGAGTCTAAAGCATGGTAGTGCTGTGATTTCAAAACCAGACAAGTCTAAATCTCTTCTGCTTTTAATTTAGGAATGGAGTTTAAAACTTTCTCTGATTAATTGTGCTGCCCCGGCGAAGGAAGCGCCGCGGAGTAAAAGACATCCCGATCTTCTGACCACAGGGAGCTAAATGCTCTTGGGTTCACCTAGTGCCTTTTTTAATGTGATTTTATTTTTTTCTTCTTCTGTTAAGTGTGAAATATTTCTCTACTTCTTAAAGATTATGAAGGTTATGTTGATTTTTTATATATGTCAGGTGCTAATTAGCTTATTCAGCAATTTAATAAGCTTTAACAAACCTGCAGCGAGGTGTTACCCCAATATTCGCTCATCAGGCGGATTTTTGCTTTCCTGCTGGGGAAGGAAGACTCTGTAGTGGGAGGAAGACGTGTCCTCTTTCTAAAAGGAGGTTTTTAATGACTGAGTTGTACCATTAAACCCCCAAAACCAATGTGCCGAATGGGACGTTGTGTTCGGTGTGCAGCTATAGCAAGCAGCCTAGCGGGCTTTAATTTCATTAATTACCGGGGTTAGTGTAAACTGAAGTAGACAACTTAAGAAGTCGCAGGTTTGTGCTCTGCTCTTGGCAGCTATTTCTTCATTCGGCGTTGCCATTTTGGCCATTTCAGCCTACAAAGATGCCAACCCCAGTCGTACCAGTGGCGGTGGGTTTGGGAGGTGGAGTCACGGCGATTCCCGGCCGACAAAACCCGCCTCTCAGGCAGAGATCGTTTCAGAAAACTTCGGAAACTTTTCCAACCGGAGAGAAGACGTGGGGGTTGTTGGTATTCAGGGCAGCCGGGGTGAGGCTTGCGGCTTTGGCTCAGCTGCGGAATCCCGCCGCCCAATTTTCGGAGGAGGTTCCCGGGAATAAGGTGGGTATTGTGCGCTGGGGCAGCGCCGGCTACAATGGGGCGACTGTTCGCTGCCTGCCGGGGTGGAGGGGGGGCTCGAGGTCCCGCTGCAGCCGCGGCGTGCGCTGATTTTGGAATTAGCATTTCAAAGAAGCTGTTACCCATGGCAGAGGTTATGAAACGTCGTCTGGGGCTCCCCCCTCAACTCTCTCTTGAAGCTTGTAATTGCCTTCTTCACAACTTCGCTGACAAACATATCCTCCTCCTGTTACCTGCCTCTCGCGTAGCGCGGGGTTTGGATTTGTTTTCTCTTTATTTTTCTTTTTTTCCCCTGAAATCGTGTGAATTGAACCTTTGCCCAGCTCGAATCAGGTGGAGAGCTGGAAGGCACCAAAGAGAAATGTTAAATAAAACCTGGCTTGTCCCGGCTGGTAGTGGGAGTTTGCTGTAGGATGCGCCAATGTGGCCTTTCTGTAGCTCGGCCAGGATTTGTCTGAGCAAGCAAACTGGGTGCAGAAACCAATTACGGAGCCTTAATGGCCAGAGACATGCGTAGATGATGTTGTATAAAGTAAGAGAAGCGGTTCGGGGTCGGGTGAGGGGAGGCAGAGAGTGGCTGTTGTCCGTAAAGCACTTGGCACGCTCGGTTGTTACCGCTTTAAAGACCTTTTATAGCTTATTAAACCCTGGTGCGGTTTATAACATCGTTGAAGTAAGCGAAGAACCTTCCTACTGTTTAGTAGAGTTGGAGGAATTTTTCTTGCATTGGGTCAGAGTGATGCTTTTTGTGCAAGTCAACTTCTTGTAAAGGGAAGAGCGATCAGAGGCAGAAATGGAGATCTGGGGAAAAAAAAAAAACCATTATTTTTGAACGCTTTGACTTTTGGACTGTATTGCTTCATTCGGACCAGTTTAGCGATTCCCGCTTTTCCCTGGAGGACACGCACCGTCTATCCCGACACGGGCTTCACCTCCAGGGTCTGTGTGCTCAGGGGAGCCTTGGATGGAGCGTATTTGGGGGAACAAGGTCTGCGAGGTTTTGTGTCGGTATGGTCTTGTGCCTCTGGGGTGGTTTTCTTTTGTGTTTTTGATTTACAAGCCTTGATTATTTTTTTTTAATTTATTTTGAACCTGCTTTTTTATTTTAAACCAACAATAAAAGAAAAAAACCCAAAACCTCCCAACCACAGCCTTGATTTTTGATTTTTCCAGAACCTGAAATAGAGAAATAGGTCAGACATATGACAACAACATAAGTCTGAATCTATAGCTTCGGGATGGAAATACTTTTGGTATATTACCTTTTTTTTTTTTCCCTGTCCCCAAAATACTTGTAATCAAAAGGCATTTAGTTGCAGGGGTGGCCGAGAGCAGGCACAGCCTTGGCAAAAGGCCCCGAAGCCACTGCCCCATCTGCATAGTATTATCCACATGAGTAGGTTTTCTTCATCGAAATCAACAGGACCGTATGGCAATATTCAGATCTGAAATTATTTCAAATGGGATTCCCATGTAGTTACAACTCCGTATTTGCAATCTTCGTGATTTCAATTTGGAAACTCGTTCAAGTGAGTAATATAATGTCGGACTGCTCCTTCTGTTTTGCCTCAGAGCTGGCAAACTTCTAAAAATAACTTTATTACGAGGAAACTTCTCAGACTGGGAATAGGACATTGGGGTGTTTTGGGTTTATTTGCTCCGGGTTTAAAATTGAGTGGAAGTTCCTAATATTGCACAATGTTTTAATGAGAGTGACTGAATTTTGTGCTCCTAGAAGCTTTTCCCAGTCTCAAAAGATATATTTAACAATTGACTCCTTACATAGTTATGGTTATGAGGTTGAAGGACCTCTTATCCTACAGGTGCTGAGCTGTTCCTCTTACCCGAGCGTTCTTAAAGCACGCACTCAGAATTGGAAGTCAACTTGTACAACACCCTGAAGAACTTTGTCTGTAGGTCTTGAAGAGGGATGGAGACTTATCTCTGCTTAGTCATTAGAGAAGCAGGTTAGGGAGATCAAGAAGACGATGTCCATGGTTAAACCAAAATTGCACAGCAAACTTGGTGTATGCCCTCTGGCACGCTGGTTCTTGGGCCAGCTTGCCTGAAGACAACAGGACACTTTGCCTTGGTCAGAGGGACTCTGCAGTGATTTCATGATGAGGTGTTCGCCTCAACGGACCTGCGGTAGGAATTGGGCATAAATCACTGCGGTTCATTGGAGCGTTTGGGTTCCGATCAAGCTTCTTTGTGCAAGTAGCCGGGGGAAGCTGGGTGCAAGAAGTCCTGCTTCTTGCATGGCCAAGCGACCACGGATCCCAGCAAGAGAGGGGCAGAAGGGCTCCTTGTGTGCTTGTTCCTACGCCAAGTGTGGTGGAAGATGCTGGGGTGGATGCATGGCGGTGCCTTGACTTTGCTTTTTAACTACATCTGGGCTTCTTCAGCGCTTACTCAGCACTTTGGTGGTAGGGGGACCTAAGAGAGTACAGTCTGATTCCTTTGTTGGCTGTCATTAGATAAAGGACAGAAAAATGATCCAGGTCTTGAAGGATTTGAGGAGAGCCTTCTTCAGCTGTTGCAAAAGCTTGGAGGGAGCGTCTTCACCGCTGCAAAGGGCAATGGGAAGAGGAAAAGAGATGAGTAAAGCACAATGGAAAAACTCTTGGTTGGAGAAAGCCCGAGACTCTTTGTCCTTTGGAGGACAAGTAGCTCAGAGCAGCATAAAGAGGAGAAAGTGTCCTTTGAGTCAAGTTCTGAGTGTTCATCAGGAGACACGTGCGCCAAGGAGGAGAGGGAGCGGTACAACTTCCCTGGGGTCTTCCCTCATGCTCTTTGCTACTCTTGAAATACAGCATATGTTGAGGGAGCGAACAGGAACAAAACACTTAATAAAGGCTATATCCTTTCTTACAATTTGATGAGGAACTTTGCAAGAGCATTAAAATAAAGGTTGTAGCTCGCCCAGTACAGGCGAATCCAGTTTGAGCATGTCCAAAGTGAGAATGCTGACGGGCTCATTCAAGGTGTTTCAGTTCCTGGGCACAAATGGTTTATTTTTTCCCCATAGAAGCTTATTTTCTTTGAAACCTCGCTACTACCGTGGAGAGGTGGCCGCTTGACCACAGAATAATCAGTTGGGGATTCCTTCTCCCCTTCCCAGTCCCAGGGGAGAACGACTTCTCGGGCTTTGCTGGAAGCCCGCGTTGCACAGCCACCAAAGCTGAGGCAGACGACTTCTCCAGTTTTCTGTGCTGTGATCAAAATTTGCTGAGCTGTTTCTTTTTTTTTTTTTTTTTTTTTNCTTGGTAGGAAATGCTCAGTTAATTGGTATTTGGTAGCTGGCAGAGAAGGAGGCTTGAGCTTTGAAGACGTTTCTGCCTGAAGGACAGGTGGGATGAGAAATACCACTTACTGTGTGCGGGTCGCGGAAAGCCAATTTCCGACTCAAAACTGTACATCCTGCAAGTAAACTCTTAGCGACAGCTTTGGGTGGTATTTGGACAATGTCACTTCTAGGCTTTATGATATTTTTGAAATATCAGTGGTATTCAATACTTTTTTGTTGGATCTTTATGAATGACTTATGAATATGGATCTGCCCCAAAAGCCGGTCCTCTTATTTTTATGGTTTTGAGGAAAAGCTCTCCGTCGTGTCATGTTGTAGACTTCAAAATACTGGTCCAGATGCTTTGTGGATGGAAATTAATTTAACATCACTGTCCAGGTCAAAATCTGACCCATCATGTCACAGTTTGATCCCCTCTAAAACACGTGGAACTCAAGTTTTAGTTATGATTATGCAGTGAACAGCAATCAGGGCTCTGGTGCAAATCTGGGATAGAGGGATATGCTGAAATTATAACCTCTACTCGGTTGGAGACAAATTCATTGTCTTGGGGCTTGTGATAAGTGGCAGACTCCTAAAGGAGTTAATTTTCTAGCCAGTGATTATTTTTTTTACTTTAAATTTTTTTTCAAGGTCTGGATTCTTCCTGGGGTTGGGGGGCTGTGGGGGGTGCTGGCTTTTTTGTCTTTTATATATTTTTTTTGTTTGTTGGACTTATAGTTTAGGTTGGAAGGGACCTCAGGAGGTCATCTAGTCCAGCCCCTCAATTTTTCTGTTGCTGTAGTTGAGACACATGGAGTTAAAAGGAAGTAAAACAACGGAACTGTGATTTATTATGAAATGAAATGGAGTAGAGGGGTTTTTTTTTCTGCTGGAAAGGCTGATGCATTAAGGGAGTGTGATGGGAACAGTTTGATATTCATTGGTTATCCCTCACAACAGCAGTCTCAATTGCTGTTGGATGTTTTATGACTCAGATTATGCTCAGATTAGACTCTTTTTAAAAAAACCTTAATTCTTTTGGGTTTTTCCAAAGCTGAAATGATGCATTCAGGGCACACAGTCCATCGGCTTTGCCGTGTGCTTTCATTGTGCAGAGAGGAAAGGGTTCTACATCTGCAGTGAAGTCCCCATTTGTTTCTTTAACGTTCACATACATTATTGTAGCGCTGCAGTTTGTTTCCTTAATGAACACCGTTCTGGTGTTCCCAGAAGCCTTTTACTAAACAGAAGTGGGAGAATTTTCATTTCGAGGATTGAAGGAGAAACCGTCTTTCTCTGGTTTGTAAATGGGAATGGAGAGAATGTTATAATTAAGATACTGTGTGCACACTAATGGGAGGAGGAGGAGGACACAACCGAGCTCCTATTGCCTTACTGTGGGTGCTGGTTTGCTTTATGCGTGTGTCAGTCTTGGGTATGGATGGGGACATGCCAGCACGCTTGTGAGGGCTTTCTGCTTGTGGGGTCCTGGGTGGTCCCTCTGCACCATGGACCTGGTGGACCATGGACCACCCGACACCGCCGCAACCCATGTGTTGAAGGGGCTTGAGAAGATGCAGATGAGACGATAACTTCAGGCTAGAAGCAGTCTTCGTAAAGTCGTGGGAGTTTGCTGCTGGAGGGTACGCAGGCGGGATTTTTGGCAGCTGTATCACCCAATATGTTGAAGGAGATAACCCACCCCCCTGGGTTGGATGTGCCAGGTCAGTCCCGTTCATCCTTCAGTGCAAATGCAGCTCTGGTTACTAACGAAACCAGGAGAAAACAATTTGTCTGTGTATCATTAACATAATTGATATTTATTACCGTCTTTGTAATTTTCTGAGTGGCTTTTGGGTTTGGATGTGAGGTTTAAATCGCGCCCGCAACAGGCGCTGGGGATGTGTTTGTGTCTATTCTGCTGTCCTGATAAGCCTGGCCAGTGGTTTTCACCTTCCTCATGCCAGTTACTGAGATTGATTGAAGCTCTATGCTTGTCCTATCCAAAATGCTCTGTAATTAATGTTTCATTATGCTAATGCATGCAAATTCAGTAGTATGCGTTTGATGGGGAGGGGAGAGAACAAAAAGGATTAAAGAGTTCACTCTAAAGTACAAATTAATTTATTGCCTTACTAAATGGCCTGCAAGGAAGGAGGAAGGCATTTAAGAAATGAACAAATATGAAAACAAAAAACCCCCTGTCTAAATGTTTTGTCTTCCTGAGAAGTGGCTTTATTCTGAGCACCGCCACGTGTGTTTGAGCAGCGCTGTTTGTGCTATAGGCTGTTCTTAAATTCAGCACCGAGTTCTCATTCACGGAGTCTGCTTGGGTTTTTTTTTCCCATCCCCTTCGCTCCTGCTTCTTCCTCCGCTCTTTTTTTTTATTCCCTAAATGCTTCACCACCTCAAAAAAATGAAACTGTGGAAACACTGCCTTTGTTTTTGCTCCTTCTGCCTGTCTCTCTAGCTTAAAGCTCTTCCAAGGGATTTCCTTTTCCAGCAACCGATGTGTTCTTTTGATGTTTTCACTCAGGATCTTCTCTCTCTTCATTATCTTTTCATCCTCCTCTTTATTCTTCCTCTCACCTGACTTCTTTCTTTCTCCTGTACATACGTTTCCGTGTCCTCGCCCTCTCCAGCTCTTGCCCTCCTTTGCCCTTTCATCTAAGCTGGAACGTCTGTTCTGTTGGCTCACGTTTCTCTCTTGGAGGCTGACTTCTTCCACAATGACTGCTCAAAACCCGCGGCTGGCCAGAGCTGTGGGCCTTTTCTTCTTTAGATTCCACTCAACTCTCCCCTTTTAGCCCTTTTCTGCTTGGCTTGGATTCAGTACTGGATTGATTTTTTTTTTTCTTTTTGCTTTTCCTGCCTGCCTCTTGACTGTTCCTTCACCGTTGCCCCGGGGGATTCTTCTTTCTCATGTTTGGTGTTCCATACTTGCTCTACCCTGATCCCCTCATCCCCTTCCCATGTGTTTTTATTTAGCTGACTTAATCTAATAATAACATAATCTAATAATTTAAGTTGTTTTATTTTGGTTTATTTTCTGCCTCTATACTTATATACCCCAAATTCATTTCTCTTTGCTTAATTTAGAATCATAGAATGGTTTAGGTTGGAAAGGACCTTGAAGATCATCCAGTTCCAACCCCCTGCCATAGGCAGGGACACCTCCCACCAGACCAGGCTGCCCAAGGCCACGTCCAGCCTGGCCTTGAACACCTCCAGGGATGGGGCCTCAACAACCTCTCTGGGCAACCTGGGCCAGTGCCTCACCACCCTCAAGTGAAAAACTTCTTCCTAATGGTCAATCTATACCTGCCCTCTTTGAAGCCATTCCCCCTCATCCTATCACTCCATGCCCCAGTAAAAAGTCCTAGTAAAACTTCATCCTGTATCTGTTGCCAGGCACCTCTTGGGTGTCTCTTCTACCATTTTTCTTCTGGTCTGGGCTGTGAAGTGCATCTATGGGATGCAGCAGCCTGCAACCCTGTCAGAAGGCGGCTGGAGCTTTGGAGATTCAGTGTAGGAATATCTCTTTCATGACTTCCTCCATGAGAAGGTTGCACTGTAGGTCTCGGACACGAGAGAGGGTGTTGGTAGACAGCTTTTGACGTGCTGTAGCTGTCAGGATGGAGTTGACTTTTCAGCCCTGTTCTATAGGACCATGCTTGGCTGACTCCTCAAACACGCTATTTGGCAAAACAGACTGTTTCTGATAGGCAAACCTGAAATCTGGTGTGTCTTGGATGTGTCAGAAAGGCAGAAAGCATCTGCTGGGGAGAAGGTTGAAACCAGCAACACACTGGTGGTGTGACATACCTTGGGGAACCCAACTTAACTCGGCGGGAGTCTTCTGCCGAGAGCTGTTTGAAAACTTAATGGGATCGTTCAAAATAACATCCCAGTTGGTAATACCTCTTTTAGACACCTTAAAACATTGTTGTTTTCCAGGAATTTACATGTTTGCCTATGCTTTTTACATTTCTTTAATCTTGAAAAGTAGATTTAATAGATGGGAAATATGGAAAGTGCCAACAGTGCTGTGTTTCTGTCTGTAGATACAGTGTCGTGTCTTTCTTCTCATCTCTCTGGAACTCTTATGTGCAAATTGGCAGGTACAGGTTTTCTTAAGGAAAAGGGAGGAAACTCAGCAAATAATGATTTTCTGATAATGTAATTAAAGCATTTGAAACAAAAGCATGTAGGAATAAAAAAAAAATGCACTGTCAAGTCTGTGCATTTAACGACTCGGCAGTTTTCTCTGCGTGCTCAAAATGAAAATCCAATTCCCCATCACCTCCTCTGTAAGAAAACATCAGGCTCTGTTTGGGTTTCCCGCGGACCGAGGTCTGCAGCGGCTGCTACCTGAAGTTCAGGAAAGCTCTGGACCAGAAGAGATGCTGTATCCTGCTGCGTTGAGCGAATCTCAGTCCTCCTCCGATATTACCTGTATTTTTTAATGTGGCCAAATACCCTTGTGCTGCGCATCCTCCTTGCTGTGCGGGAAGCAAAATGATTCTCGTTTTTGTTCCAGGGATGACTGGATCTTCTGAATTTGTTCCCATGAATTTGTAACTTAAATCGATTTATCAGGGAGTGGAGCGATAGGATGAGGGGGAACGGTTTTAAACTGGAAGAGGGGAGATTTAGGTTAGATATTAGGAAGAAATTCTTTACTCTGAGTCACTGGCCCAGGTTGCCCAGAGAAGCTGTGGCTGCCCCATCCCTGGAGGTGTTCAAGGCCAGGTTGGACGGGGCTTGGAGCAACGTGGTCTGGTGGGAGGTGTCCCTGCCCATGGCAGAGGGGTTGGAACTCAAATGATCTTTGAGAGGTCCCTTCCAACCCAAACCCTTCTTTGATTCTATAAGCTTGAAGAAGCAGTGTATACTGCAGTACTTGTTGGGGAGTCTAGATTTTGTTCAACAAACATGTGGCTAAAATTAGGCAGTGAGACTCACTCGTGCTGGTTTAAGGCAAACCTGCTTGCCCCTGACATCAGATGGTCTGAGCTCCATCTCTTCCAGAGGTTGCCATGGTCTGAGTTACACTGAGCACATGGGCAGAGTAAGCAAGTTGTGGTTGCACGTAGGTACTTGTTCAGATGGTTTTCTACAGCCCGGCCAATGTGTTGCCTCACCCAAACCAGATTAACAGCAGGCAGCTGCCAGAAGACTCGGTCTCTTTTTCCTCCTTGGCCCTTGTCCTCCAAATAGTTATTCTCTTGCCCTTTGCCTTGTGTTTTATGGTTCGGTTACAAGGAATGTGATCTGAGAAGAGTGGTTTTCGTGAGGGTCGGTAGGTCAAGTTGGCTCTTGTGTTTGCCTGCTCGCCGGAGCCGAAGCGAGGGAAACCCCGGGAGCGGTTGGAAGGGCTGGAGGAAGGGCTGGAGTGCCCCTTTCACTGCACCGTGGTCAGAGATCACCTTGGGGCAGCCGTAGAGCTGTTCTTTGAATTAGTTGGCTCTTCCAAATACCTTTGCTGGGAAAGGAGTCAAATGGGTTCAACCAATAAATAGTGCTTTTAGAGAGCTCAGTAGTCAGAGGGGTAGTGGAGAGGAGCATCCACATGTGTGCGTGCTCTCATCTCTCTTATCCCATCGGAGTTCGTTTAGCATCCCCAGCCTAAGTGTGGGCACGGAGTGGGTGAGGTGGTGGGATGAACCCATCTGTTGCGTATGGGTCATTCGTTCTTTGGTAACGAGAACTGCACATAGAACTTGGGTTGCTGGGTTTGAGAAGGGGTTCATTTACTTTGTGTGACTCTGATTAATACACCAGAGGGACACAAGCAGTGGTGGATCTGCTCAGTGGTTCCACTTGGCCCTAATAAAGCCCTTTTTCTGCGTGTTGCTCATCAGTCGCACCCGGCAGAAGTTTTTAAGTGCTGTTCTGAGCGCTCTGGATATAAGCAGTGGGGTGCTGTGGTGCGGGGACATTACCCTTAGTGATAAATCACCTAAAAACCTTATTTTGATCAAACCAAAGCTTTTGAGTAAAAATCATCCAGCCAGTTGCTGCGTTCCTAACGATTCAATGAATATGGAGGAGTTATAATGGAGTTGTTGTTAGGAGCACTTTTGCCTCAGTACAGTCCGAAATCCTGCGATAGCACCGTTTATCACGATGTTCCAAATCACTGCATTTTTGAAGTCCCATATAAAATGTATATCTTCATTTTTCTCTAAAACTTGAACAATGCTTCCGCGTACCACACCCCTGTGTGTTGCATGGTACTGTGCCTGGAGTGGGAATTTTTATTTCCACCTCTGCACATCAAATGCAGGCAGATTTTCAAAATTTCATAGAGCTGAAATGAAATATTCAGCACCCCAGAAGGCACATCATAAGTTATAATAAAAACATTCCAGCAAGACTTCTTTTAATATATATTAAGCTTCATATTAGTGTATTTTGTGCAAAGTTATCAAGTTTTGCTGTATATTGTGTGTTATCTAAGCATGTAAATAAATGCTTATTAGCCTGGCCATTAAGCTAATTCGTGCAGGCTCTGTAGATGAAGGAGAAAAAAAAACAAACCACCTTCTGAGAAAATGTATACTCTGAGTGTCCATAAATACACTTCATTGTAATGGACTTAGTTCAGCTACGATGCTCCGCTACCAAATTTCAGTGAGACTCGGGGGGTATTTCTGTATTCACGGATTTCAAATGGTCTGTGTGCAAAAAGTCGTCTTTCTTAATGTTTATTTGAAAAAGAAGAAAGCTCCAGGGGTGGCCCGGTCAAATGCTTTTGCAACTGTGACATCTCTTCCCTCTCTATAATGGAAGCAACTGATGCAGAACACGAAGGGGAAGGGAAAAAAAACCCAAACCCCATTCTGGAAGATTACATTTCACAAAGCCGGAACAGCAAGTGGAGGATTCAAAGCAAAGGACTGATTAAGCAGCACATCAGAGATCATCTTTTAAATGTTAATTTTGTCGGTGGCCTGGAGAATGATAACCTTGAAGTTACTCTTGATGTTACCTGTCAGGGTGAGGAGCCCATTAGCGTTATTCCTGTCGCACAAAGCGGGTCGTGGCGTAGGGTAATGTCATGGTTGCTAAAGCAGCGAGGGACCAAGGATGGGGTCTTCCAGCTTCAAGTCATCTTCTTTATTTGGCTAAAGGACGGTTGGGCCATTGCCAAGGGCACTCTCCTTGACCTCGGAGCTTCAGATCTCCGGCGCGGTGCTACGGGCTTGTTTGATGACACGGATGTGCTCAGAATAGCTGAGTCGGCAGCTTTGTGTAGGAGGCGTTTAATCTTTACAACGCTTCCCTTGAAGTCTGTAGTTAAGCCGTAGGGCTCGTGAATCCGCGCCCGTAGCTGTTCTGCGCGCACTGCGGTGGGAGGGAAGAGGAAGCTCTAAGGTGCCCTGGCCCCATCAGTTTCAGCAGCCTCAGGTTTGTAGGACTCCTAATTTCCTTTAAGTCTGTTTTCTTCAAATGTGAGAGCGATGGACCTCAAATAACAGCCGTGAGCAGGAACATAAAAGGTGACTGTGTCTACTGTGACAGATAAAGCGGCTCTAACAGCGCTTCCCTCTCCCATTCTGACTTACAAAGCCTCTGAGAGGCAGAGAGTCTGGAAGCACGTCCCAGGGAGGGCAGGGTGTCCCGAGGCAGCGGCCAGGATGTCCTCGCTGGGATGCAGGTGACAGAAGAAAGCGTTAACTGCTATGGGGGTAGGTTGGTTTTTGCAAACCATCCTGGGGAACATCAAACCAGCGCTCAACGTAAATGTGAACAAGGGTGTTCTCTACAACTTGGTGACCGTTAGTCACCATAGCCTTTCTTTAGCTGTTCAATTTGGACCTGTTGTAGTGGGGCCAGAGGAGGGCACGGAGATGCTGCGAGGGCTGGAGCCCCTCTGCTGGGAGGACAGGCTGGGAGAGTTGGGGGGGTTCAGCCTGGAGAAGAGAAGGCTCCGCGGAGACCTTAGAGCCCCTTCCAGTGCCTAAAGGGGATCCAGGAGAGCTGGGGAGGGACTCTTGATCAGGGAGGGGAGCCATAGGATGAGGGGGAACGGTTTTAAAATGAAAAAGGGGAGATTTAGATGAGATATGAGGAAGAAATTTTTGACTGTGAGGGTGGTGAGCCCCTGGCGCAGGTTGCCCAGAGAAGCTGTGGCTGCCCCATCCCTGGAGGTGTTGAAGGCCAGGTTGGACGGGGCTTGGAGCAACGTGGGCTGGTGGGAGGTGTCCCTGCCCAGGGCAGGGGGTTGGAACCGGATGATCTTCAAGGTCCTTTCCAACCCAAACCATCCTATGATAGGTACTATACAGGAGAAAAGGGATCCAGGGAAGTGCTTTTGAACTCGGACTTAGGCCTCAAAGTAAAGGTACCATTAAGAAAACTTGCTGGAGAAATTGTGGTTTCTGCAGTGTCTTAAGAATTCTTTCATAGGATCAGTTTTGTTTTGGGGGGTGTCTATGTGTATACACACAACTATACACTGTTCTTAGTGACTATACAATCAATACAGAGTTTGGTTTCTTAGTGTGAGTAAAGTTTAAAACTTGTCTTAATTCCATATGTGGATATTTGGGGTTTTTTTTTCAGGTGATGGTCCTTAGTTTTATGCATATGGAGGTGTGTTGTGGTCTGTTCAACTCTGGAATGTGTCTCTCCCTTAATTCAACAAAGGCTGTTTGTTTATCCTGGGTTATCATGAAATTACTTGATTTTTTTTTTTTTAAGCTGAAATAGATTTCTGGATTAGGTGCAGTGTATTCCTCAGAACCTGGTCTAGAGGAATTGGGTTTCGCATTTGCTGCTTGAAGTAGAAATTACGGAGAGAACTTTGTGGAAGTCAAGGGCGCGATGAGGTGACACATTTTTGGGAAAGCTCCCCAGGCTGCCCTGACTTTGGGTGTAAGGGTGCAGCTGGGCTTCCCAAACTGAAGCTCGGACTTCAAATACCCAAATAGGCACTAATAGGATTCTCAAATACCCTTCCACCTTTCTCCTTCAGCACCCCCACACTACAAAACCGTGGCCGTTAGATTCTTATCCTTCCAAGTAATCTCTTCTGAAAATACATGGTCATTTTCTTCCCTTTTTAAGACGTCAGCATTACTGCTATCTCCAGGAATAATATTTCTAAGAAGATTTGAATTTTTCCACGCGTTCAGAAAGCTTTCCAGGTTATTCAAGCTGTTTAGGTTCCTTGTAGTAAAGCAATTTAGGTTAAATATGCCTTTTGCCAAGGATGTGAATAGCTGAAATTGCAAGTGAACTGCAAGGGTAATTGCCTGAAAAGAAAGTTAATCTTTGTTTAACTTCTGTAACTTCTGCATTTGCTGCACTGGAAGCTGTCGTAACCCCATTTCTCTTGCAGAAGTGGATTATTTACTTGTGATAATCGCCACATAAAATCATTAGGATGCTGTCATAAACAGCTGTGTTGAACTGTGTCAGAAGTGGTGGTGACATAAATAAACTGTCCGACGAGAAGCTGTGATGTGCAAACAGAACGCGGATGCCTTTGGGAGAAGGGAAGGGAACACCATGTGGTTTTAAAATAACGACTGTTTGATGTGTTGGAAATGTATCTCTGTACCAATATCCGTGTTCTATGGCAAAAGTGCGCTGTGCTTAATTCTGCCGTGCTTCCTCCAGTACCCGAAATCAGAGCGTTAAGATAAATGAAAAACAAATTGGGCTTTGACTACTCTTTTTGATATTATTAGACAATACCTTTTTTTTTTAAGTTCTTACAGTACTATTGTTACTTTGCCTGAAACGCTCTCCAAGTTGAGGCTTCCAACTTTTGCTTTCTCCTCTGCTAAATTTTATTAATTTTTTTTTTTGAAGCCACAACTGTGTTTTCTTCCTATGGAAGGAAAATCTGGTGCTTGGCGACTTCTGTTAGTGTACAGGTGGAACCAAGCACTTGACAATAAAATTAATTTCTCTAAAGAAAATGCCAAGTGGCTGTTTATGCGTTGTTACTCATAGAAAGCTTTGGTTTGAGGCATAAAATAGAAATAATTCATCTTTTTCGTAGGATTTGAATCTTTTTATCGCATAAGCTTTTATTTTCATTTGCTCTAATGAGGTAAAAGGATTCATTTGATGATGAAGAAGGGGAAAAAAAAGCCATTTTTGCGTTCATATGCAGCTGTTTCCAAACTCCAGTCCCCATGCCCCGGAGCGCAGAAGGGCAGCGCTGTTGCTGCCCCGGAGTTTGGAGGTTGGGGAGCAGCCTGTCTGTCTGTCTGGGAACCAGAGGTCTACGTTGAAACCTGGAAGCCCTCGGAGGTGCTGCCCTGGAGAGGGTGGGATGGGCAAGCCGGTGGTGTGGCAGAAACTTTGATTTTTATTATGACATAGTGGAAACTACTTTGATAATTTCTCACTCGAGTACAGTCAGTGAGGCTTGAGAAGGCTGTGTTGTCTCAAAATACACGTCGTACGTGCTTTGGCCACTTAGAAATTGTTAGAAAATAGTCGATGCAGTAGAGCAAAAGGACTGTTAACGTTGAGTTGTGCCCTTTGATGTAACCACATCCGTGTGTTCTTGAGTGTTTTAACGATTTTTCTTCTCTTTAGCTATTATAGCTCAGCTCTGAGAGAGTCTCTCTGTGTCTTTACAGTCTGATTTATCTCCTAACTACACAAAGTTTAGTGTCCTGTTCCCGAAGTGACACATAAGAATTTGGCCTCGTTCTTGCGGCGGGTGGAAATCTCAGGTCTTCAGTGCCGTGGCAGGGATGGTGTGCAGTGTTGGCCATGCTTGTGTGGTTTTTCTCTCGCTGCCTACCGGAGGGCAGTGGCCGGACTGGTTGGTAGTGAGGAGAACGTTGTTTTGGTGAGGTAGGAGATGATCCACCAGGTCTGAGGTTTTGGGCGGGTTGCGCTCTTGCATGTTCTCCTCCCACTTGATCGCTAAGAGCAAACCATGCGAGACCATTTTGTTCTTGTCGCACCGAAATGCATCTCAGTGCACGTGGCCAGAGTAGTCCTGTGAGCAATTAAGTTCTCCAGATAACCTTCAGGAAGTACGGTGGTTTTATGCTACTCTCCTACGCAGCTGTATATAGTTGTGCTGGTTTTTTTAGCTTTGCTTTGTAGCCATGTTTTACATATAGAAGATGCTTTTATCTATGAATATTGTTTTTTGTAGTGATGGGACTAAAATCTAACTTATGCTTGGGTTTTTTGTGTGTTAAGAATTTGCAGAGAATCACAGCTTAATTTCTTTTAATATTCACCAGCTGTATCTATGGTGCCTCTGGGGGTTCCCTATATTGAGTTTCTGTGTCTAATATAGTATATTTCTTCCTCTGTGGAAATGTACAACCAATATTCACTCCATATCTCATATGGTTTTGGTCTTTCAGGTTTGCAGATTAAGACTTTTACATCGTTGAGGTTCTTGACTGAGCCTTCAGATGCTGTCACCATGCGGGGAAGCAACGTGCTGTTGAACTGCATAGCGGAATCGGATCAAGGAGCCCCCGTTATTAAATGGAAGAAAGACGCGGTCTTCTTAAACCTGGCGGTAGACGAAAGGAGGCAGCAGCTGGCCAACGGATCCCTCTTCATACAGAACATCGTCCACTCCAGGCACCACAAGCCGGATGAAGGGCTCTACCAGTGTGAAGCATCTCTGGAAGGCATTGGAGCCATCATCAGTCGGACGGCTAAGGTCATGGTAGCAGGTAGGCAGAAACATTCCTACTTTTTGGATTGCTGGAAATACTGTTTGTGAGAAGCTGCTTTTTTTAAAAAAAAAGCGAAAAAAGTGCATAAAAGCACTTCAAGTGCTGTGGGTTTTCTTTTTTTTCCTCCTCTTCAAAAGAAGTAAAGCTAGATATGACACTTCTGCGACAGTAATTTATTTCTGACAAGGTATTATTCTTGTTTAAATATGTCTAATCACCTCTTTGTTGCTGTGAGTTATTTGCCGCATATTTATTGTCTTCAAAACAGATGAAACCTCTGAAGTCGGAAATTAACTGCTTTTCTGATGAATTGAAGATCACAAAAAAAAAAGCGCCAAACTTCTGTAGGGCACCAAATGTACAAATTTTTCTGGTTTAGGAACTTTTGTCATAGATGAGAACTCATTATGCAGCTTACTGGAATCAGCAGTCTCTTTGTATTTCCTTTAAAGCGCTTGTGTAGGTATACGGCAGAAGGAACAGAAGTTTATTACCGGGCATCTGGGAACATTCGTGGCTTCGCGTTGACTTAATGAATACTTCTGTGAAAGATGTTTGTCTGAAGTTTTAAAAGGGGGCTTTTTGCCTCTTCATTGGTCTGTAGATGTAGGGAGTCCTTAATCATCTAATTACTGGGGAAAAAGTATGTGGAAATTGTTCAAATAAGAGGTACAAAGAAACTCAAAATCACGTGGTAACTAATACAAACTAGAATGTGCTAGAGTTTGGAATAGTTTTATGGAATAATTTTCAGCCTGGAGAAGAGAAGGCTCCGGGGAGATCTTATTGCGGCCTTCCAGTCCCTAAAGGGGGCCTACAGCAGAGCTGGGGAAGGACTTTTTACTGGGGCATGGAGTGATAGGACGAGGGGGAATGGGTTCAAACTGGAAGAGGGCAGGTTTAGATTGAACATTAGGAAGAAGTTTTTCACTTTGAGGGTGGTGAGGCAGTGGCACAGGTTGCCCAGAGAGGTTGTTGAGGCCCCATCCCTGGAGGTGTTGAAGGCCAGGCTGGACGTGGCCTTGGGCAGCCTGGTCTGGTGGGAGGTGTCCCTGCCTATGGCAGGGGGGTTGGAACTCGATGATCTTCAAGGTCCTTTCCAACCTAAACCATTCTATGATTCTATGATCATTATTTAAGAATTTTGCCAGTTCTAAGGGAACGCTTTTTGTTTCTGCTCTTTTAACGGGTGGAACTGGTGTGTATTGCTGATGGCTCTAACTTAGACCTGTTAAAGAACGCCCTGGTTGCCTTCCCTTGACAAGGGTTGAGCCGCCATCCACAGGGGCTGACTTAGTAACCGCGGGAAAAGAGGATAAAATATTCTTTCATGCTGCGGAGAGGATTGCCACCTACGGCCTTTAGCACACGGGTGAGCTATGACTTTGGTCAGGAGCATTGGTTAGGTGAAGGAGCAGCTTGTGTTTGCATGAAGGAAGAGTTGGAGGGCAGCCTGTGTCGAAGCTTTCGGTCTTACTGGGCTGCGCTCGCGCTGCCCGTCAGGGAGAGAGAGGCGTTTTTCTCCAGGTCTCCGGGCATCCAGTCTAGGCGCTACCTAGTCTCGCTGTCCTGCCGCGTTTGGAACAACGTGGGGATGTAAAATAAAACTGAAATTCAACCCAGTTCAGTTCAGGAGCTCTACAACTTTTTGCCATTCTGTGTCTTTCTTAATCTCTCACCAGTTATACTGGGAGGGAGTCCTGGCAGCTCTCTTCTCAGCTGCCATGTCCTTCATGAACTTGGTCCCTTTTCCAGCCTTAAGGTCCCTTAAACTCCACTCCCCCTCTTCCAAACTCTTCTCTACCAGCTGGAAAAGGTAGATTTTCTTACAATACCCGATTAAAACAGTCAATAAGTGTCTTAGCTCTTCCCTAACCTACCTCCTCCCCACTGTGTTTCTGTCGGAAGTTCTGGTCATTTAACCTCACGTCCTCAGCCGCGTACGTACTCCTGTGCTATGATTCCCACCCAAAGTGATGGAGAGCCCCACAGATGCAAAGAAATGGGTCATCCTGCTCTCGGGTCACCCTCGGAGGGAGCCTGCAGAGCTGCTCTTTGCCAAGTAGGGCTTTTTGCCAGTTCAAGTTATTTGGCCTTGATATTGGTTGTTGGCAAAATCACTCCAATTGTTTATTTATTTTTTTTAAAGTGAATGTACATATGTGAGTGTTCCCCGTTGTGCTGTAATTTCGAGTTCTTCCTATGAAAAACTGTGCTTTGTGTGGCAGGTCCTGATCTCGTATCCCTGCAGGGACGGGGGGATGTTCGGAGGGGGAGGACGGGACTTACTCTGTTCAAGAACAATTTGGCTGAAACTGGAAGAACTGATAAAAGGTTTCTTAATTGGAAAAACAGGGAAAAGGACAAGAGGCAACGTGTGCAAACTGAAATAACTGGAAGTTAGTTTAAAGATAAGTGTTTTTCCTGTAAGGAAATGAGTTGCTCAGGCATTCCATCTTGGAGATAGTCAGGATCCAGTTGAACACAACCCAACGCAACCTGCTGGTAGCTGCCCCTGCTTTCTGGATGAGATGATCTCCGTAGGTGCCTTCTGACCTTGGTGATTCCGATTTTTATTTTTATTTTCTGGTTGTGTGAAAATGGGTCACGTTACAAGGTGGAATATAAGGTAGAAGGCATTAAAAATTGGCAACGAGTTCTTCAAGCAGAAATGGTATTTTGCTCTCTGAAGGACATGTATTCCTGAGCGAGCGGAATTTTTGTGGTGTGTGGATTGTGGTTTGGTTTTTTTTTTTTTTGAGGGAGTCACTGTGCAATGTTGGCAGAACATCATTGACTTAAGGCACTGGCAGATGGAAACGCGACAGAGTAAGGGCAAGAGGAGAAATGAAGGTCTCACACTCCAGTATGTTGTGTTAATCATCGCTTGGCAAAGCAAATAAGCTTCTCGTGTTGAGAAAAGCCTCCCTTAACAGCCAGGAGGATCGGGGTAGGATAGAGCTATGTTGAGTTTTATAACACTTGAAAACTGAATCTGATCCCTTGTGTGATGGAGAAGGTATCGCTGCTAAACAGACTTTTTCTGGACACTTTCACCCAGAGGAGACGATGACGGTACGTGAGATTGCACTGTCCTGATGAGGGGAAGATTGTGTTCGTGTCAACAGCACATATCCTCGTTTCACTGAGTTCTCCCATTTCTGCGCGAGATTTCATTCTTGCAAGATTTTCAAGGAAGGATCGTGAGCTTTAATATTTCAGGCAGGTTTTAGGAAGAGATTAATTCACTGAATTACAACCTAATCTTGGGTAGTGTCACTTCGAAACTATAGGTCCGTTCTCAGCATTTTAAGTACTTACTGTGCTGTTTGGCAACATAGAATACATCAACATTTATGTCTTTGGAGGTTTAAAATTGCCAAACCGCTGGTATTGCATAAGGGGCATATATCTTTCGTGCAGTAAAGACTCCGAACGTGGTTTCGCCGCGCTTTTTAAAGCATTAACAGTCAATAAAGCAGTCACCGCTAAAAGGTAACAGTCAACTCCGCGTGGAACAGACTGCTCAGGGGCACTGAAAGTATATTGCCCTTTTAAAGCCCTTCGCCTTATACTTCCATGGCTTAAAGTGCTTTCAATAAAGAAAATGGAGCAAATGAAAACAGTTTTTAATCAGCGGAGAATTTTATGCATGAAGCCTGCCACGAACGGGGAAAACACACCGTTTCTAAGAACTTCTCAAGGGTCCTTTCGGCCCCGACGTGCTCCAGCTGTAAAAGCGGTCCAGGCTGAAATGGAAATGAAGAGCAGTGGAGAGAAACTAAGAGCTGCTTCCTTCTCCAGCAGCTTATTAAAACTCCCAATTTAACAGACTGCTGATTATTGGTATTTCTAGTAATTGGTAGGATTTCAGATAGAAACCGCACTACCCTGTCTTATATCTCTATTTATAGAATGTTGCAGGATCGGTCCTTCAGAGGTTCTGGCTTTGCTGTTAATCTGAAACGTTGGTCTTTGAGAGGATGATAAGATGTGGAATCCAAGGTCGTTTTATGGGGAAATTCCCGCACTTCAGCATCCAGCCCTCGGTGAAGACCAGCTCTCTGACGGGATAAGATATTTTTTTGTGTGTGGTCATAATGATTTATAACTAGAAAATGATTTATGCTAAAAATTATTTATAAGAACTCTTTTCTGTAAAAAAAAAAAAACCCAACAAACAAAGAACCCACAAAAACCAACACCAAAACAAACAAGGGATGAGCTACATCACAGCTATAAATCCATTTAGACCGATGTCTTGGCTTTGGTAATCGCCAATAGCTGATATCTAGAGATTATAGGAACAGTGTATATCCCCTCTACTCCACTCTCGTGAGACCCCACCTGGAGTACTGCATCCAGCTCTGGAGTCCTCAACATCAGAAGGACGTGGACCTGCTGGAGCGTGTCCAGAGGAGGGCCACAAGGATGATCCGAGGGCTGGAGCACCTCTCCTATGAGGAGAGGCTGAAAGAGTTGGGGCTGTTCAGCCTGGAGAAGAGAAGGCTCTGGGGAGATCTTATTGCGGCCTTCCAGTCCCTAAAGGGGCTACAGGAGAGCTGGGGAGGGACTTTTTACTGGGGCATGGAGTGATAGGACAAGGGGGAATGGCTTCAAACTGGAAGAGGGCAGGTTTAGATTGAACATCAGGAAGAAGTTTTTCCCTTTGAGGGTGGTGAGGCACTGTCCCAGGTTGCCCAGAGAGGTTGTTGAGGCCCCATCCCTGGAGGTGTTCAAGGCCAGGCTGGAGGTGGCCTTGGGCAGCCTGGTGTGGTGGGAGGTGTCCCTGCCTATGGCAGGGGGGTTGGAACTCGATGATCTTCAAGGTCCTTTCCAACCTAAACCATTCTATGATTCTATGATATCCATATGTTTCCCCTGAATACTCTGTCAGTTGCCAGTGTGGGCTGTGTGTCAGTAAAGTGAGTTATGACTATAGCGTTTGGACATTTAAGTGCCTTTTAATTATTTTTTTTTTATGAATACCTCTGTCTTCCTTAACCCATGTGGACTTTGGGCACTCCATTCCTTGTGTTGAGTGTATTGCCGCTGACTCAGTCCTGGCTGAAATCAGAGGTTATTTTGGAGGGGAGAGGGGGAAAATACCCAACCCACAACAAACCCACCACCCAGCTGGAGTCCCTTTGATAAAATTAAGCAGCAGAATGGACTCCGCTTGTTTAAGATGATGAAAGGTGAATGTGGAGCATCTCTGGAAGGGCTGTGGGAAGGTCAACCTTGCCTTGAACTGAAGTGGAACACGCACCTTCATTGTTTGAAACTTCACAGGTAACCTTGTTGTGGGCTGAAGAGACCGTTAAGAATGGTTAAGAACTACTTTGTCAAAGAAGTTGCAAATATATCGTCTCTGGTGAAGTCAGTGGAGAAGTGCAGGTGGCCAGCGTTGTCCTTTGAGCTCCCTAAAGACTAGTTTTGTGAAAAACTTGGTGTTCTGGCAGGTGGCACCTTAGGTGCGGTCTCACTGGGCTTCTCTTGTATTGGGGAAGGAACTTTCTTGGTTGTTCCGAAAGATAATATCCAGAGAAGAAGAGAGGAGTTTCTCAAATTGCTGCCGTGACCAGGTTTATTCCGGGGTTAAACTGGTATGTGTTGAACAAGTACCATGGAATAAACAAAACAAGATTTGTCATATTTCTCCTTCAGCTGAAAGTCAGCCCATATGGTCCCCCAAAAACCTGTCAGTCGAGCAGCAACTTAGTTCTTCAAGAGCTTTAAATGATTTGAAAGATATTTTTTAGATGGTGTTTGGCACCGTCGGTNTTAATTTATTAAAAATAATGAAATAAAATAAAAAAAATCCAGGCTGTGTTTTATAGCCGTGCTGTTGAGACTCAAAACTCTGCGGTGGACTCGTCTACCCAGAACCCTAGCAGTTTCCAAAGAGAGGAGGTGACTGGAGGTAAAAACTCCAGCCCTGTGGTTTTGGGATTGCACCTTGTGCTGCAGTGCCGTTTGCGTAGCGGATCTGCCACACTTCAAGTAACGGGAGACTCATTGCAAGGAGAGCTGTTGAACCCAAGGATAAAATCTTGCAGATGGGGAGAAATTTTAATCCCCACTTAGTGTTACAGCTTCATTTTTTTTTCCCCTAATTTATTTTTTTAATATTAAAAATCCACCGATAATTCTCGAAGATATATTTAAGCACAGAATGGCTAAGAAAGTATGAAAATAAAATATTAGATGCCGTTGCCTACCAGTATTTTGGGGTTTTAATGAACTAAGGCTGAAATGGAATCATTTTGAGGGACGCAAGGAGGTATTGCTTTTAAGAAACTATGGGATAAACAAAGGAAACCCGGGATACTACAATTTAGGAAATATATTGGACAGAGTAAACAAAATGTGGTCTGAAGTGTTTTGCGTTTCTCATTCCCTGGATCTATCATCGCTTTCTCTTTTTGTAAAGGAAGAAAATTACTTTCAGAAATTAAATGTTTGGGAGGTATAACTTGATTTATAACAACTAAAATCAGCCAATGCTGATTTAATTAATTTTTTTTATTCCTACCGGTTTTGATTCCTAAACACAGGAGATTCTAGGCTATTCCGTGTGAATTTATAAACCATAATGAAAGTGGTGAACAAAGCTAAAACAAACTCTGCTTTCCTCCCAAACTCATTTTGGAGCTCTAAAAAATTGATTTTCTGGATAAATGGCAAAATAATAATAAAAAAAAAAGTCTTAACTCTGTAGAACAGTCATTATAGTTGGAAAACGTAGATTACAAGTATCATCCCGATGGTGAATTCTGCAAAACAGATGGATGTGTGCGAATTTTTCGCCAACAGGTTTTTCTCAAATATGCCTTTTTATATTTGCGTTTTAGATGAAGACGTACAGCGTGTGCCGGTGCGTCGAGCACCACTTAGGGCGCGCTCAGGAATGGGTGAAGTTCAGCGTTTGAGAACGAGCTACCTTAGCTGGTTTAGATTTATTCTTTTTTTTTCCTCTTCTTTTTGCTACGTGCCATAATAATATATGCCTGCGGGATTGCTTTTTACATCACTTGATGACCTATAGTGCTTAATAGTTTTTTTGCTTAATGGAACGGACGATTCCCAAGTGCCGGCTCCGCGCTCTCGCTGCTTAATGTTCCTTTGTTGTATTTGTAGGATCCGCACGCGCCACTCGTGCACAAACGTGTACTCTGTCATGCCATTAAAGCTCATTAACACGTTTCTCGTTAAAACCAGATCTGAAGTGTGAAAGGAAATATTGGGAAATCAGGTAAATATTTGACTCTTTACATGCCACTCTCCATTTTGGTCCGCGTTTTTCCCTGTCTTGTGTCATAAGATGCATTGGCTTTCCCTGATGTAAAAGGGGGTGGAGGGAGAAAAACAACCAAAAAACCACCCCAAAAATACCTAGATACCTACTTAAGGTAGTTGTCCTTCTGATGCGATCACTGATTTAATTTTTTTTTTCTTTAAATAGTTATTTTCAAGATTGTTCATGGTTATTGTTTGGACCATATAAGGTACAAAGCTATGGGAAAGGTTTCTGCTCTGTATGGCCGTTCGTGTGCAACAGGCGTTGAGTTCCAGCCTTAATTCCTTCATGCATTTGTCCCAACTTTACGCTTATGGAAATTACGTGGCTTCTCTTGTGAGATGCCACCTACAGTACTGTGTGCAGCTTTGGAGTCCTCGGCACAAGAAAGACATGGACCTGTTGAAGTGGGTCCAGAGGAGGCCACAAAGATGATCAGGGGGCTGGAGCTGCTGGGAGGACAGGCTGAGAGGGAGTCAGGGTTGTTTAGCCTGGAGAAGAGAAGGCTCTGGGGAGACTTTATAGTGTCTTCCAGTATCTGAAGGGGGCCTACAAGAAGGCTGGAGAGGTTCTAGTGATAGGATGAGGGGGAATGGCTTCAAACTGGAAGAGGGGAGATTTAGATGAGTTATTAGGAAGAAATTTCTCACTGTGAGGGTGGTGAGGCCCTGGTGCAGGTTGCCCAGAGAAGCTGTGGCCGCCCCATCCCTGGAGGTGTTGAAGGCCAGGTTGGACGGGGCTTGGAGCAACGTGGGCTGGTGGGAGGTGTCCCTGCCCATGGCAGGGGGGTTGGAACTGGATGGTCTTCAAGGTTCCTTCCAACCCAAACCTTTCTGTTATTCTCTGATCTTCTACACCAGCTAATGGTGTTGAACGCGATGGAACAATCAGGCGCAGTGAGGTACTTGTATGCGCTATGAGTAGATACTACAGGTATGGGAATAATAATTTCCAAATTCTCACTGGGATTATTTAGGTATAGTATAGTCTAGATACAGTACAACTAAGCCGATGTTTTGCTTAACCTTCACTTCAGACATGCTACTTAAATATTTTAAGGTAACAAAAATACTACAGTTTCTTAAACAGGTATTTTATTTTGCTCTAAAAAATTATTAGAAGAATCTATGGACTTGGGGGTCCCTCGGAGATGAGGGCAAAGAGAAGCTCGTCCATGACAGCCCTGACCCTGTTCAATTAACTCACAATTCTGCCTTTCACTCACTTCTCTATTCCAACTCTGTCCAGCCTCCCTACTCTTCATTTCTTTTCTGGGTGGTTTTGGGTTTTTTCCCCCCAGAAAATCAACCTTTCTAGCACTGTACCTTTCCATGGCACAGGCTGACCCGATCCCCTCCCTGCTCCCCCCACCAGTGGGAACTGGGAATAGTTCCACCATAATGTTCCACCAGTTTTAAAAGAGCGAGCGAAGAAGTAGGCCATGTCTGAAGATACGTGTCCCTGCTGATATTCCACCTTACTGTCAAGTGCCTGAACACCAACACAAACAATTAGCAGAAACGCTTTCATCAGCTTTTAATTTTATTGTTGTTGTCGACTTTAAAATTACTGTAGTGAGTGACTTGGGAGCAGCGGACTCCCGAGGACCGCTCCGGTGGCACAGCTCTTGATGTGTATCCATGCGCGTTGCTCTTGGGTACGCTTCCTGTCAGGAGGAGGAATAAATTAACTCCATATTTAAAATAAAATAAAAAGCTATCTGTTTAGCTGCATTGATGCTGCAGGTCCTCTGGGACCCCCCCCGAGGCAGTGGGCGGAGGCGTACCCAGGCGCTGCCTCCCGTTCTGTCACCACAGCGAAGGTGCTTCTGGGTTCATAACCGTCACGGCTCTGCTCTGCGTCCCCCTCTCCTCCCCTGTGATGCGCGAGCAGAGACCCCGCGGTGGGTAACAGATGCTTTGAGCCAAACTTACTCTGTCACGTGCTTATTTTCCACTTTTTGCAGAGCAAGGGGTATTCAGCGAGCTTGTGTGAGTGCTTTTGACTGCTTCTCCTGAATGTCTTTCCCTATACCAGGACACCACGTTGTGTCCTGTTTTGCCTCTCCAGTTGCTCAGTGCTGTCTTCTGAGATCCCACCTGGAGTGCTGCCTCCAGCTCTGGGGCCACCAACAGAAGAATGACATGGACCTGCTGGAGTGGGGCCAGAGGAGGCCCCGGAGATGCTGCGAGGGCTGGAGCCCCTCTGCTGGGAGGACAGGCTGGGAGAGTTGGGGGGGTTCAGCCTGGAGAAGAGAAGGCTCCGGGGAGACCTTAGAGCACCTTCCGGTCCCTAAAGGGGCTCCAGGAGAGGTGGGGAGGGACTCTTGATCAGGGAGGGGAGACATTGGATGTGGGGGAATGGTTTTACGCTGAAAGACGGGAGATTTAGATGAGATATTGGGAAGAAATTCTTTCCTGTGAGGGTGGTGAGCCCCTGGCGCAGGTTGCCCAGAGAAGCTGTGGCTGCCCCATCCCTGGAGATGTTCAAGGCCAGGTTGGACGGGGCTTGGAGCAACCTGGTGTGGTGGGAGGTGTCCCTGCCCATGTCAGGGGGGTCAAAGCTAGATGATCTTCAAGGTCCCTTCCGACTCAAAGGATTCTGAGTCTCATGTTGGCTTGGGCAGTTCCTCCCCGTGAGCTGTGCCATCACATAGCCAGGGATCAGAGCTCTGCTGGGAAGGTCATGCCAAGGAAATGGCTGGACATTTCTACAGCTCTGTTGCTTCTGCAAGCTTAAGCTGGATCCACATGTATTTCATGTCTACCCATATGCCACAGTCCTTAACGCCCTCCTTTGCAGTAAGACGTACGACTGCTGAAGCAACGCGCTGAAGTGGTTCTCCTTCTGTTGCATGGTGTTGTCTCATTGCTTCACCTTGTTCTCTTGCCCACCATCCATCTCTCTGAACTTTTACAGTGGAAGCAGGAGGTATCTATGGACAGAAGCAAGTTTTATATTCTATTTTCCATGCGACCTCTTCCAAGACTGAGGCCATTGCTCAGTACTCTTCTTTGTGCTTGGTGTCCCTTGATCGTGTGGTGTGGATGTGCCGTTGTTCCTCTTGGCTGCTGCTCTGCAGCACAGGCTGAGAATGGCAGCAGCCCTGCGAGGAGACGTCCTGCCTTGTTCCAAGCCTGTCTTTTCATCTTTTTAATGGCAGGATTGTTAGTACTTAGGACACCTAAACAGCAAGGATAAAAATGGAACTTTTGTAATGTTGCTTTTTTTAAATGGACATCAGTGAGCCCGAAATTATTTTGCTCATACAAATGGAAGTTTGAAAATCAGTCACTAAAATTATGCAATTTGTGTCAACACGCTGATTCTTCAATCATTTTCAATTTCATGAGTTTATCAACCTGTAGGACAGTGACATTCCAGAGTAATAAAGTGTTTGGGAGCTGCGTTTCAGTACAACGCTCCTTTTATTTGGGTGGGAAGCGACAGCAGAAACGCTGTCTCCCCTGCACTGGATTCTCTTCTAGTATGGGGCTGTTGAGAAATGCTCAATGCGATTCCTGCTCTTCCTCTCCTCGTGCTGCAGAGAACCTGTGGCTTTAATTAGCAAATTTCATTTAGGAAAAAGGTTTTGCTTTCGTGTTTGNTTTTTTTTAGTGCCTGGCAGAGATTTACTTAGGCTGAACCTTGAGGAGATTGGATTGAGAAAGGAGCAGCCGTGGTTAGCGAGGGCATGCGGTTTCAGGGAATTAAAATAATGGGGTGTAATAGATCACAGGCGCTGGGGATGGCCATCAGCCTGTGGATCATCTGCCTGGATCACCTGCCAGGAGAGGACTCTTCCCACACCGTGTTTGCTGATCATTTCTCCGCTCTGGTTTTATAAAAGCCATGAGACTCCTGCGCCCTCCCCTGGGACTGTGTCCCACTGTCTGACAGATCTCAGGGAGGATCTTCTGGAAATTAAACCTGAGTTTTCTTGGTGTCACCGCTTTGTCCTTTATCACGCAGGACGAAGGTGGTGGTGGGGTATAATGCGCTGAGCCTGAAAATAAATGCTTGGCTTAATGCTCGAACCCCTGCGCTGTTCATGTCTCCAACCTTCCTTGCTTCCAGGTATAATAATCTGGGCTTGCTAGATTTTTAGGCAAGAAGAAATGGGTTTGTTTTAATCCATTTTTAACAATTACGGTTTAAAATTGCTCTTCTTGATGCTCTTTTTTTTTTGTTCTCTGGAAGTCGCAATGTACACACCTGAATTTGTAGAGGCTGAAGTCGTCCTGTGTTTCCTATGAGCCTTTCTCGGAGTGGTGTACAAGTGCTTCAGGTGAGTTTGTCAGCTGTTGTTACAAAATCCTTTGTGGGAACAGCAAGAAGGTTATCAGAAGGAATACTTACCCAGTAAAGGATTAAATCTGATTTAATCCTTCTACATACGACCATGAAGAACAGAGCGGTCATAACTCCTTTAATTACAATCTAATATACGTTAAAAACCTGAACCTCTTGTTCAGACCCCTCATCCTTACTCTCACTTTTTTGGACTAAAGAAATTTGATTAAGCTGACACGTACATCATCTTCCCAAACCTCTCGCTGGTTTTGTTGCTTAGTTGGTTGTCCGGATGATACACGTTTATCCAACAGCGGTGCCGTTAGGTAGGAAGAAAGAAATGAATATTTGTATATACTTTAACAACGTATGTTACGGGGAGGTTCTTAAAACTGTTCTTCCAGGCGATGTGTAGTGCAGTTATTACTTATGAGGGTTAAAGTGTGGACATCTTGCATCCATGTCTAATATAGAATAAGCAATTGGGACTTTTTCCTGAGAAAAGCCGACAAAAATGGATAATTTTATAGTTGTATTTCTCTCATAAGATTATAGAAGAGCAGAGAGCTATTTCTTGGGAAAAGCTTTGGCTGCACTTGCTGAAATGTGTTATTTTCTTAACTGTGAGCGGTTCAGTATAATTTGATACTTACATTTGGAACTCGGTGTCGCGTAGTTTGGGGTAGTTGAATATAATATCTGGAGTTCACGGTGAACCAGACTTAAATTGCTCACCCTGCGCATCCCGAACATGAGGGACCTGGCGCTCGGAATAGCGTTTATAATGATGAATTGGATCCTAAGTGTCATTTACGGTGAATGGGGAGAATTAAAAGCCAAAGAGGTGGATTTGTAGGAGCTGGCGTGCTGAATGCCGGCGTCTGCTGAGGAGGAACGTGTCTGCAGTCTCATCTCCATCCATTACTGGGCTCCAGAGCTGGAAGCCACCTTCTGTGCTTAACCAAGCACATGCTTGGTGGAACCATCGGTCTTGTTACAGCATCATGGCTTGAAACTGGAAGAGGGCAGGTTTAGATTGAACATTAGGAAGAAGTTTTTCACTTTGAGGGTGGTGAGGCACTGGCCCAGGTTGCCCAGAGAGGTTGTTGAGGCCCCATCCCTGGAGGTGTTCAAGGCCAGGCTGGAGGTGGCCTTGGGCAACCTGGTCTAGTGGGAGGTGTCCCTGCCTATGGCAGGGGGGTTGGAACTGGATGATCTTCAAGGTCCTTTCCAACCTAAACCATTCTATGATTCTATGATCATTAGAGGAAGAAGTAGCCGCGTTTATTTTGTGGACGTCCTTGCAAACGAAAGGGGAGATTTGAGTTTCGGAGCTGTTTCGGTGGGGGGGTGTGAACCCATTGCACCCGATCTTTGGGAGAATATCTTCGTTATCCTTCCTGTGATACTGCAGCACGGTCCAGCCAAAAATGCCAGTTGGCAAGAGCTTACGGTGGGGCCCGTTCTTACATGCTTTTTAATGGAAACGACTGTAGAGCACATCGGAGTGTGTCAAATGTTTCCTTGCATGCCTGGAAAAGTGGTTGGTTCCATGAATTTTTGGGTATCTCAAGGTGCATAAAACTCAGAAGCATGCAGAGAGCTGGTCAGCCAGAGCAAAAAAAGCTTTGGGCCGTACTCAGCAGGATCGGTTTGGGTACTAAAGTACATTTTCTGGTGGCAGCTTAGTCATCTCTACCACTTCATTTGCTTAAGTGGGTGCCGCCGAGATATTTTGGCTCGCTCCCTTTCTAGTTTAGCTGACCAAGTTCTGAGTAAGCGTATTCTTTAGATGTCCAAGCGCTATTTTGCCTGCGGTATTCTTCTCATCCCTGTTTTTTGGATGAGCGTGCAACGCGTTTCAGGATGAATACAAATGCAGCAGATATTTTTCAAACGGCTCCGTGTGATTTGTTTGCTTTGTGCTGCCGTCCGTACCGGTAAAACTGCAGCGATTGCTCACGAAAAGCGAACATGAAACGTTGACCACGATGAGCTGGAGGTGTGAGGGGGAGAATTCAAAAGTGGCAAGGCTTTCTAGGTAGCTGGGGCTTTGCATCTTTTTTTCTGTAGGTCTTCCCCCGTTTCTTGATTTTACTTTTATCCCTAATAAAAGTAATGAAGATGTCGTCACCTTTAGGGATTTCTTTAGGTTAATTTAATTTTCTGACTTGGAACAGTCTTTTGACCACCTTGCATGCTCTCTTGTTTCCAGTTTAACCTTTCTAATGGCTTCTTGACCTTGCCTACTCGAAATCTATACACGTTCCTGAAGTGATGTTTAATAAGACGAGAGAAGCTGTTTACAACCCTCTCGTTTGTCCTCGATGACCTCTGTTGGGCAAATGAGAAATAGGTCAGTTGTGATGCCACCGTGTCCCTACAGGGGAGAGAGGTTTCAATTAGCTGAGTCAATCTCCAAGTTTCATAAAACGCATCGTCCGAACCATTTAATTAAAAGGGGTCGGGTTCCTCTGCCCCGTGTTGGTGCCCCTTTCTCACCGAGAGAAGTAGTTGACTTATGTGCTCCTTTGGGACTTGATTGACGTGCGGCAGTAGCGAAATGTAGGCGTCCAAATTTCTCTGCATGCCGTGATTGATGTGGGATGATTATGGGTTTACGGGCTAAAATGTATAATTCTTAAACCTTCTTATTCCATATTTACCAGCAGACGATACAATCCGGCGCTGACAGGGGATTGAAGGGATGACATGTAGGTCTCCTCCATCTCTAATCTGGGATTCTATGCGAACCTTTAGAATGTAAATTGGAAGCGTGTTTTATATTCGTAAATGCAAAAATACTCTTGAAAAGCTTTCACTTTGAAAAGATTATAATGATTAGCATTTATTATGCTGTTGTTTTCATGCAAAAAAGAAAAGCCTGCCCAGATTTTACTCGAATTGAACTTTTGTGCCTTGCATAATAGGCCTGCTTTAATTTGAATAAGATTCAGAATAAAGTGGCCAGATAGGAAGTTAAACACTACAGAGAGGAAAATCCTAATTTAAGGTGCTAAATGCACGTGTGTTAATACACAGCCGAAAATGAGGATGTTTACAAGTAAGTGGTATCGCAAAGGGCACACCGAAAAGTCTGGGGAAGGAAAAGCAATTTAGCGGAGGGCGAGTTGTTAAGTTGCTTAATTTTCTCGCCAGCAATAAAATCTGGTTGAAAGGAGGCGAGTGATTGCGTTCGCTTTCTTACAGCGGTTTCCCGCTAGCGTAGCTGGAGCTGAGAAGCCGTCAGCATTTCCATTCGAAACTCTGTTTTCGTGGGTTTGTGATTCAGTCCTAAAAGCTCACCTGGGCTGGTGCCTGGCGTCCGAGGCGTTAAGTCAGAAATGAATATTTGGAATTTGGAAAATAACGTGTTTGGCTAAATCCGAATTAACTGGGAATTTTCAAATGGACGTTGCCTCTCCTCATCGGTGCTACGCTCGCGATTTTGCAGGAAACTTTGAACACATCATTTTTGAGTTGCGCTTACGTTGTTAGTGACTGTGGTCACTGGTCGGATCTTAGAGAAGAAAAAATAAGGGAGAGAATCGCGTCTTGGGTTAGGGAGTATGTAACAAAATCAAAAGTTCATCAGGGGTATTTCAGCTTCCAGCCTGGTTTGGTTTTCCTCACTTTATTTCCCTCTTTTCCTCATTTAAAGCCAACTCGGATGCCTTTATGTTCCACGGCGTTTGCAACTCAGTTTTACCCATCGAGGTGGATGGAGGAGACGTCTACCACTTCGGGGCCGGACAACGAGTCGTTGAGGTTTAGGTTCTGCTCTGCTGCGCTACTCAAGCAGAGGAAAAAAAATAAGCGGTCAAGATCTAAGAGGATTCTCCCCAAAAATGTTCAGTAGCTTGGGGTGGGGGGCAGGGACTTGGAACGCCCGGTGACATCCAGTCCCCAGAGGGCAAGACATGTCTTGAAGGTATTAAGGATGTGGACTTGTTGAGCGCGGAAGAGTAATCCCAACTTCCAGGCTGCTCTCTGGCAAGATTTTTTTTTTTGACAGATTTGATCTGGATTTCTCAATTGTGGAAAACCGAAATAATATTTTGGCTTTTTTGGGGAGGTAGAATAGTGGCGGCAGTTCTTTGTTGAACTCTTTCTTTTGCCCGGCTTTATCCAGACAGCGTGCGTGTACCGAGTCCTTAAATTAATGACCGGTGTGTGCCTTACCACATTTTTAGATACTGAGAAGTTAAACACTTGAAATGTTTACAATAGACAGGATGTTTCCAGGAACATCCAATCAGGCAAGAAAGTTTGCAGCTCTCTGGGATGTGAAAATGTAGGATGACCTGGTTGGGAGCAGCACGCGCCTCTTCTCCTCGGACACTGAGCCATCGTTGGCTGGACAGCAAAAAGCTACGATGTTAGCTTTAAAATATGAAATGTGGTCGAGTGCTTTCTATGTTTTGGCTGCCTTTGGAATGGAAAAGGCGCTCGTTTTGGCTTTTTCCACAGTTGGTAAGACTAGAAATAACTGATTTTGAGAAAGCAGAAAAGATAATTAAGATCTCCTTCAAGTTCTTGTTTCCAGAAGCTGTGTCTTTACATTTGGATGAGAATGAAAGCATAGCTGTTTTGCTTGGGGAGTGTAGATTTTTTTCATTGGCATGTTGCACTATGATCTAACATATTATTATTATTTTTTTAATTTTATGAAAAACACTAGTGGCAGCATCCACAGCTGACTGAAACGGATTTATTTCCATTGCAATCTCTTTTCTCTTGCTAGTTTCTGAGATTCAGAGGAAATGTTTCTACGCTGTTGGAAGCAACCAGCAATTTGGCCAAGTTCTTGTATGGAAAATATATATATATTTTTTTCTTTTAATTATTATTTTGACTTTGTTTCCATTTTAAGTATTTCCTCAAATCCTCTGAATTTGTAGCCTGAATTTTTAACACTTTTACTTACTTCATCCTCTATTTTTTATAAACACAGCTTTTGGGATTGGGTTCAGCTTTTGGGATTGGGTTCAGCTTTTGGGATTGGGTTCAGCTTTTGGGATTGGGTTCAGCTTTTGGGATTGGGTTCAGCTTTTGGGATTGGGTTCAGCTTTTGGGATTGGGTTCAGCTTTTGGGATTGGGTTCAGCTTTTGGGATTGGGTTCAGCTTTTGGGATTGGGTTCAGCTTTTGGGATTGGGTTCAGCTTTTGGGATTGGGTTCAGCTTTTGGGATTGGGTTCAGCTTTTGGGATTGGGTTCAGCTTTTGGGATTGGGTTCAGCTTTTGGGATTGGGTTCAGCTTTTGGGATTGGGTTCAGCTTTTGGGATTGGGTTCAGCTTTTGGGATTGGGTTCAGCTTTTGGGATTGGGTTCAGCTTTTGGGATTGGGTTCAGCTTTTGGGATTGGGTTCAGCTTTTGGGATTGGGTTCAGCTTTTGGGATTGGGTTCAGCTTTTGGGATTGGGTTCAGCTTTTGGGATTGGGTTCAGCTTTTGGGATTGGGTTCAGCTTTTGGGATTGGGTTCAGCTTTTGGGATTGGGTTCAGCTTTTGGGATTGGGTTCAGCTTTTGGGATTGGGTTCAGCTTTTGGGATTGGGTTCAGCTTTTGGGATTGGGTTCAGCTTTTGGGATTGGGTTCAGCTTTTGGGATTGGGTTCAGCTTTTGGGATTGGGTTCAGCTTTTGGGATTGGGTTCAGCTTTTGGGATTGGGTTCAGCTTTTGGGATTGGGTTCAGCTTTTGGGATTGGGTTCAGCTTTTGGGATTGGGTTCAGCTTTTGGGATTGGGTTCAGCTTTTGGGATTGGGTTCAGCTTTTGGGATTGGGTTCAGCTTTTGGGATTGGGTTCAGCTTTTGGGATTGGGTTCAGCTTTTGGGATTGGGTTCAGCTTTTGGGATTGGGTTCAGCTTTTGGGATTGGGTTCAGCTTTTGGGATTGGGTTCAGCTTTTGGGATTGGGTTCAGCTTTTGGGATTGGGTTCAGCTTTTGGGATTGGGTTCAGCTTTTGGGATTGGGTTCAGCTTTTGGGATTGGGTTCAGCTTTTGGGATTGGGTTCAGCTTTTGGGATTGGGTTCAGCTTTTGGGATTGGGTTCAGCTTTTGGGATTGGGTTCAGCTTTTGGGATTGGGTTCAGCTTTTGGGAGTTTGTTCTCTTAAGTCCTTTTCCAAACAATGAGTTTCTCTTCTACGCTGCGGGATGGGCTCTACTTATTGAGGGAGATGTTACGGCGAAGAACTTTTAGGCAAATAAAAATGATGTTGGGCAGGACTGAGCGCTCCATAGCCTGGCAGTCCCATGTTCCCAGCTGTCCTTCCAACAGGGTTTTGTTTTACTACGATTAACATCAGCCGGTAAACCATGACTACCAGGAGGACAACAACAAGAGGCCAGAAGAGGGTTCGTGGTGAGAAACAATTCATTTCTAAGAGGACCCAGTTAAAGCTGTGTCTGTGGATTGCGTAACTTTGCGGTAGAAATGACACAGCGATTGGTGTTGTGGTTTAATGGTCCTACAGCCTAAAATTTGTCTTCTGGAGTGGGGAATCCATGGCTGAGCCCATGGCGTGTGGGCTACAAACCCAAGGTAACCCACCAGAGGTTGGGGTGCTTCTCCAGCAAGGGTGGGCAAAAGCCTGTCCGCCTCGGTGCCGGAGGGATGCGATGCACAGCAGGAATGCCGCCGGACCATGAGCTTGGCCGAATTTTGATGTTGGGGTGGGATTCTCCTGGTTCTCCAGGGTGGTGACGACGGGGGAGGGAGTGGACGGGAGCTGACGCTGGATCTGGGCATCGCTCTTTGAAGCTTTTCTCAAATGATGGAGCAAAGGCACATTTTTCTGCGCTTCCTTCTCCTGGGGGGTTGGGGTAAATTCTTGTATGTACCAGTTAAATAGGAAATGCTTCAATAGCCTGTGCTTATTCGAGCAAGAAAAATGGATACGGGCTTGCTTTGCCCCAGCAAGATGCTTCTGGTTCATTATTTAGAAATCTAAAAAATTCTTTGAGTAGGACAAGTAGTCCTAGTAGTTTGAGTAGTTGTCCCTGCCTATGGCAGGGCGGTTGGAACTCGATGATCTTCAAGGTCATTTCCAACCTAAACCATTCTATGATTTTAAAGGAGTGGAAGGATTGGTAGTAAGAGATGTTTCCTTCCTTTCAGGCTACCCAGAAAAAAAAATCCTGATTTAAAAAAAAAAAAAAAAGTAAAAATCAATCTCTTAAAGGATTTTTTTAAAATTCCTACTCTTAAGATAAGCAGGAGTTATGTCACGACACCCTATATGATGACGTCCATTGGCGTGAATGCCTGACGAAGGCAGAAGCCTGGCACAAGGAGCATGTCTCCAGTATCCAAAAAGAAAATACGAAGTTAGAACAGAGCTGCCAAAGGTAGAAACTTGTTTACTGATGGTATTTTCTGTGCTGCAATCCAAAAAGTAGTGTGTCAACAGAGGAAGCCTTTATATGGACGCTTCTTGAGAGCAATGTCTTTGGTCATGATTAAGTCATCGTGTAAAAATGATACTTTCTGACTAAAGAACCGTATTCTTAAAGTTGGGGTTACATCTTTAGTGACAAAAATAAATGTTTGGTTCTTTCTCCATACTTTGAGTGTGTAGCGAAGAGGGAATCCTTTGTTATGCACATGTCAACTAGTAACAGTAGTGATGTGGTGGCGTGTGTCACTCGGTAGGACTCAGCTGGAGATGGTGGAATTGGCTGTTCAGCCTGGAGAAGAGAAGGCTCTGGGGAGACCTTATTGCGGCCTTCCAGTCCCTAAAGGGGGCCTACAGGAGAGCTGGGGAAGGACTTTTTACTGGGGCATGGAGTGATAGGACGAGGGGGAATGGCTTCAAACTGGAAGAGGGCAGGTTTAGATTGAACATTAGGAAGAAGTTTTTCACTTTGAGGGTGGTGAGGCACTGGCCCAGGTTGCCCAGAGAGGTTGTTGAGGCCCCAACCCTGGAGGTGTTCAAGGCCAGGCTGGAGGTGGCCTTGGGCAGCCTGGTGTGGTGGGAGGTGTCCCTGCCTATGGCAGGGGGGTTGGAACTGGATGATCTTCAAGGTCCTTTCCAACCTAAACCATTCTGTGATTTTATGAATGATTTAAGTCCTCAGAGAAGGGTTGAATTTGTTACTTGATGTTGTCGTCACGATGGGACGAGAGACCTGGAGTTTGTTGGGTGGGTTGGGACCTGCGTGGACTTGACCGCAGAATGGTGCTCTGATGTTGTGGGTGATGGAACATCTTTGTAGAACCGTTGCCACTCAAAGCGCTGCTAACGAAACAGGTGAGGTAGAAGAAGGAGAGAATACAAGTTGACTTCTGATAGCATGTGACTGACCCAGGAGCTGCTAAAGTCCATGAATTACCATGACAACTGGTTTAAAAGAAGCCTGTTGTGAAAGCAAATAGCTCTTCCGAGTGGTAAATCTGAAATAAATGCTCGGTCTCCTCTTTAGGTCCCTTTGGGCATCAGAGGAGCAGGTTTCCCTACGTGCCACCAACACTCCTTGTTTTTGGGGTGACCGTTTTTTCCCTCCTCTCTGCAGCATCTGGCGCCGATGATTTTGGTTCATGGTTACACCTTTGAGTCACTGTGTGCTACAAATAATAGGATATTTTCAAAGGAGACTATTTCGAAGTGGGAAATCCAGTATAGACCTTCGAAGCTTAAAGTATGTCTTGCTTCAAGTGCAAAACCACTTCTCAATACATTTAGTGGGGTTTTTTGTATTTTTTTTTTAAAGAAGTTCAAGATTTTTATTATGTGCTGAGTAATTTGGCACTGCGGAGATAAATGAGTCCAAAGTGTAGTGGCATAGTAGGCAATGAGATGTAAAATTAATTTTATAAAGTCTGTTTCTCAGAGGGTATGAGTGTGGTTTTTTTATTTTATTTTATTTTATTTTGCCGTGTCTTATCTGCCAGCGTAGCACAAACGGGCTGTTGGGAGCACGGGACAGTGAGACGTCGTTGGCATGGCACGTCCTACAAATCCCAACTACGTTTGAGTTCGCAGCTGATTCGGAGCAGGCAGAGTGCGATGCGAGAAGGCAGAATTTTCTATGTGAAGCCCAATGAAAAAAGGGATGAAGCAATAAGAGTTGTTGTATTTGGTGGTTTTTGCTTGTTTACCGCTTAAGTGGAGAAAGTGAGGGCAACGGTGGTGAAATCTGGCTGCCCTGTTTCAGCAGGGCCACGGCACCCACCTCCCGGAGAGGTGATGTTTTACAAATCATTTCCTTAGGGATGTTGAACCTGTGCCTCAAAATTAGTTTGGCAGGCGATGCTTTGCGTTTTTTCATAGTGGTTTTATAAGAAAATCTTATTGAAAACAGCTTTTAGCTGCAATAATGCTGATTTTTTGGGGAAAACTGTCCTTAGCTTGGTTACAACTCAGGTGTTGTCAAAATGCTGAAGGGAGAACTTGGTTAAACTCCTCATCCTTGGGGTGACCTGCTCCTGGGGTGGGTTTCTCATCCCGCGGTGGCACTGGGCAGAGCATCACCAGGTTTCTCTTTCCTTCCAGACCCCAATGAAGAAAAAAACAAATGGATTTTTTTTTTTTAAATATTTTCATTAAAACTGATGCTTTTTTTCCCTCCGCGTGGGGAACAAACCAGCAGTTTTATCTTCTTTTCTTCCTTACTATAGCACTAAGCTTGTGCTCTCCGAAGCACGGTGCGGGGTCTGTGCCGGTTCCGGGGGGGACAAGCAAAGAAGAGCCGAAATTCCCCAATGTACACAGCAGGTGGTGGCTCCTCGCGGCACGCTCCGGGGTTTCTCGTGGAAAGAAATAGCTCGTTACGCACCCGGTAACGAGAAGGCAAAGTGAATGCGTTGGGAAGAAGCAGA
Source organism: Anarhynchus alexandrinus (assembly GCA_008711295.1). Lineage (NCBI taxonomy): Eukaryota > Metazoa > Chordata > Aves > Charadriiformes > Charadriidae > Anarhynchus > Anarhynchus alexandrinus. The sequence goes on from VUYV01000542.1 coordinate 86,916, forward strand.
GGGGAGAGAGCCCCGATTGTGGTGCTTGCAAATCATGTTGACAACAAAATAAAGCCCTAAAGACGCCGTACTTGCGGTCTGTGCCCCAAAAGAAATTTGATGATGGGCTTATTTAAAGGAAAAAAATAACAAAAAATGAGGACAGTTATCCTCAAAGTAGGTAGCCTTTTTTTTGTGTGTGTGTGTGTGCTGTCTGTGACAGAGTACACGTGAATTTGAATAAAAACTTTTCTGCCGGTGTTGGCAGATTATCTCCCGTTTCCCCCTGCGAGGAAGGCACGAGGCTTCGTTAGTGACCCGAGGCCGGCTTCCCAAAATGCGCCGTGTCTGCATCACTCTGCACTGGTGAGGTCACAACTGCAATACTGTGTCCCGTTCTGGGCTCCCCACTTCAAGAGGGACAGGGAACTGCTGGAGAGAGTCCAGCGTAGGGCAACCA
>VUYV01000542.1:87857-158893 GCA_008711295.1 Anarhynchus alexandrinus
CCCCTTTAGGGACTGGAAGGCCGCAATAAGATCTCCCCGGAGCCTTCTCTTCTCCAGGCTGAACAGCCCCAACTCTTTCAGCCTCTCCAAATTCTGTGATTCCGTGTCACTGTGAGACTGCCAGTGGGATGTCGAGGGGAAAAACCATAAAACCACACCAGGAAAAAAAACCCCCAAACAGCCACAAAACCCCACAGCAACTCATCGTAAAGCTTTGGGGGTGGGTGCAAATCTATATGTAAACATACATATGATAGAAAAAGGAGTAATTAAAGGGTGAAAGGGAGTGGGGAAAGTGGGAGCACGCTACCCTTATTCATGACGAGGTGTTGGGTTGGATGACAGTGTAACCCCTGTAAAAATACCCTCTTCGGAGGAGGAGTGGAGTCCCTTTGGAAAACGGCGGCGTTTCAGTAAAGGAGCGGTTAACGTTGCTTGGGGGAAACCACGGCGCTGCGTGGGTTTGTAAAAGCAATAACAAGACATTCCTCATCTGAATTTTAAACACATGTCTAATAACAGGCTATCTGTAGCAGCCATGCCTGATTATTACAGTGTTTAAGATGAGTAATTTTACACTTCAGCATCTCTATGTCCTACATATGTTATGGATCAAGTGCAAACTGCTGCTTTTTGTGGGGTTTTTTTTTTCGTCTCAGACGTGACAGCCCGACACTTTGATCAGCCTGACGCGGCGCAGGCGTGTTTCTGGTATGGATTGCAGCAGGGCAGGGGGAAGGAGGGGACCAGCTCCCGCCGTAAAAAGCACATCAAAGTGCTGATATCAGCTTAGGAACAGACAGGCGAGTTGGGGGGGAGGAGAACGGCGGAGATGCGCTGCCTTGGGGGGGAAAAGCGGAAGCGGTATTCTAACGTTGTCTCAGAAATCTGACTTTTTCCATGAAAATCGGGCGGAGAAAGTCAATTCCCCATCATAATCCTCCTCTCCGCCTCTGGAGTAGTTTTGACGAGATCCGTAATAATCCCGGAGCGCTGTGTAATTTTACAAACCCTGACATAAAACAAGTGCTTATCCCAACCTTTGGTTGGCTCTGGGTTTTAACATAGGTGCAAGTTTAAGAGTTTAATGTGATTTTTTTTATTATTATTTTTTTCCATTAGCGACTAAAAGCTCATCCTGTTATATAACCACTATTTCTAATCTTACTTAGTATGAAAAAAAAAAAATAATAATAATATTCCAGTCTTAGATGCATCTTCCAGGCCAACGTGGGACTGCCCCAGTTTTTTTCTCCCAAGGCAGAAATATCGATTGACGCCGTACTAAAACAGCCCAAAGGTCGTTGCGTTACGGTTGCCATGGCCACTAATGCTTCGTATTGCTAAAACTCTTCCCCTGCGCTTTGGGGCCGGGAAGTGACTTGTGGCCCCTCGTTATTTGGTGAACGGTAAGTCCATAATCAGGACTCGGGAGAGACGGTGCCACCAATCCCAGTGGAGAGGAGCCACCAGCCACAGTCCTGTTGGCCTCTGGTGGCGGAGGAGCAACCAAGTGGTGTGTGGGACTGAAATGAGTTGAGGATTTCATATATATATATACACATCTTGAAACCAAAACTTGTTGGAATATCAATTAGAAAACAAAAAAAGCCAATTCAAGAGGATCTTCTGTTTGAGAGAGAGCCCATTGAGCAAACTTGTTGCTTTGGGTGAGAAAAGATGTTTTAGAAAAGGTCATTTTGAGGAGCAGCATGAAATTATGAAGTATTTTTGGAATGAGGGGTGGGGAAAAAAAATACACAAACAGATGCCATTTGGCTGATAGAAATAGAATCTCATTTTTTTATTGCTAATTGGGGTTTTGCAGAAGGTTGCAAAGAGCTAATGTGAATCGGAGAGGGGACCAGAAGCGGGAATGGCTCGGGAGCAGAGGTGACCATACATCTGACCACTAAATTGGGGGTGCTGCTACTGGAATCTTGCATTCGATAGTCACATTTTTAAAAATTGTGGAGTTCGAGAGAGTTGAGGATAGAAACAAAATGTTTAGAGCTGGAGGAAATAGCCCATAGGCATAAAAATCTCTGTTCAGTTCACGATGGACTGTTGTGAAGAGGAGTTTTCTGCATCCGTGGAGGAAGAGTCGGGTGGGTGTCTCACCGTCCCCCCATCTCATCGGTCTCACCGCTTCTCCCACTGCTATTTCTGCCATGGAAATTGAGAAAAGCGGGTAGGTTGGGTGGGCAGTTTGGAAAAGAGGCGGCCTGGAGCCAGCAGGGAGGAGGAGGAGGACAGAAGCTGACAGTCCCGTGCTATGGGACATCAGCCTTGTTGGAGCCCATGTCTTGTGCCCGGGAGCGTAGGAGCTCAGTCTTAGCCTAATGAATCCAAGTGATGGGCTGAGCAGGGTTGGTACTCGCACTGTGCTCGTTAAGCGTTAATTAATGCCATTTCATCCTATTTGCATCAAGGGGAGTTGGAGAATCGGTGTTCTCATGAATTCTTGAACGTCTTCCAAGAACAAATGCAAGATATGAAATACAGTTACTTTTCTTGTCAACTCTTTAATGAGAAGCTGATTAAAGACAAACTTAAATATACTGTACATAGAGGGAGGAAAAATAAAAACCCAAACTTTAGCTTTCTAGTTTAAAAAATAACCTTTATAATGGAACTAAAATAGCTAATTTTCAAAATGAATGAATACTGTGGGTGGCCCAAGCAAGATGACGGTACCGATTTGGTGAGAAAATGTACAAGCTNCGTACATAGAGGGAGGGGAAAAAAAAAAACCCCAAACTTTAGCTTTCTAGTTTAAAAAATAACCTTTATAATGGAACTAAAATAGCTAATTTTCAAAATGAATGAATACTGTGGGTGGCCCAAGCAAGATGACGGTACCGATTTGGTGAGAAAATGTACAAGCTGGTACTAATTTCCTCAAACAGAAGGTTGTTGCACCGTTTAGTAGTTCGTTAAAAAGGGCGGGGTTGATTTTTAATTTGAACCAAAGAAAGAAACAACCTGAAAGCCGAGAGGTGTGGTGGTGAAGAGTGGTGTTGTCCCTTTGTGCCTTGCCGTGTCCCACCTGCTGGGCCTGAGGTCCCAACTCAAGGTGGCAGCAATTCCCCCCACCGCAATATGTAGCTTGATTTTTTTTTTTTCTTAGATTAAATAAGTGGATATTCTTAGAACTAGTAGATGTAGAAACTTTTTCCTAGTGGAATATATTTATACTGGGAGGAAGGTATTTTTCTTCAAGGAAGCTTGGAAAAAATGAATCACGGAATCACGGAATTTTCAGAGGTGGAAGGGACCTCTAGAGATCATCCAGCCCAACTCCCCTGCCAAAGCAGGACTGCCCAGAGCACAGCACTCAGGACTGCATCCAGGCGGGGCTTGAAAGTCTCCAGAGAAGGGGACTCCCCCACCCCCCTGGGCAGCCTGTGCCACTGCTCTGCCACCCCAACCCGAAAGAAGTTCTTCCGTGTATTTGAACGGAACCTCCTATGTTCCAACTTGTGCCCATTGCCCTTTGTCCTGTCAATGGGAACCACTGGAAAGTGTCTGGCTCCATCCTCCTTCAACCCACCCTTTAGATACTTGTACGCAGTAATAAGGTCTCCCCTCAGCCTTCTCTTCTCCAGGCTAAAGAGTCCCAGCGCTCTCAGCCTCTCCTCATAAGGGAGATGCTCCAATCCCTCAATCATCTTGGTTGCCCTCTGCTGGACTCTCTCCAGCAGTTCCCTGTCCCTCTTGAAGTGGGGAGCCCAGAACTGGACACAGTATTCCAGTTGTGGCCTCACCAGTGCAGAGCAGAGGGGGAGAATGACCTCCCTCGACCTACTGGCCACACTCTTCCCCGTGCAGCCCAGGATGCCATTGGCCTTTTTGGCGACAAGGGCACATTGCTGGGTCATGGAGAATTTACTATCTACCAGGACCCCCAGATCCTTCTCCTCAGAACTACTTCTCAGCAGGTCCACCCCTAACCTATACTGGTGCCCAGCATTCTTCCTCCCCAGGTGCAGGACCCTGCACTTGCTCTTGTTGAACCTCATTAGGTTCTTCTCTGCCCAGCTCTCCAGCCTGGCCAGGTCATGCTAAAACTTCATCCTGGACTGTTTTAATTAGGCAGTATTGCTTTAATGCCCCTTTCCAATTACAGTATAGGTGATTCACTCTGCTGGGCTAGAAGCTAAACTTACCAGACTTCGTTTTGAGGGCCGTTATCCCGATAATTGCATTCCCAAGACTTTTGAGGCTGTGTCACAGGAGATGTCTCATACACCAGAGGAGCTTTTGTGCAGGGGGAATCCAAACAGAGCTCCACGAAGTAGCACGGTACGACGTTCCAATTATTTTTATTACCAGCCAAACGCTCGCTGGACCATTTTAGCTTCTGGTCATCTAGTTTCTTATGAACGTTTTGAAACATTTTAATATAATTTTGGGGAAAAAAAGTGGTACTTATTAGCGGAAGGAATGTGCTTAGTCAAAAATGCAATTTTCTAAAGAGAAAATGTGATGGGAAGGTTTTTGTCCAACCTTCGCTGTTGTCATTGTTTCTACGGAGCTATCTGGAAGATGGGCTTTCACAATGCCCATGATGATGTAAAAGAGAAGATATTAAAACTGCCGGCAAACGTTAATTTTATTGGAAGTTCTGTGGCCGGTTCGTTGCTTTAATTGCTTTGTCTGAAAACTGAGGACCTGTTTTTTTTCCTGTAATGTTTTTTGACCTCTCTGCAAATTTGGTCTCCTCCTTACCTTGTGGAGAACCTTTATATTCTTCACAATGCAGCGTTCAAGAAGGTTGCAATCAGCTGCGTATTCACGGTGTGAAGAAAGAACACCTCCAAAAAACCCTATATTGGTTTGCCTGAGCGAAAGACTAAATTAAAAGGTAAAAGCTGCATTGCGTTTTAATTTACTGTCAGAAAGAAATGGAGAAGAAATGTTGCCGTCTGGTCCCCGAGCAGCTGAAACGCATCGTGGTTTGTGGCTGTAGGGTTTTTTTTGATGTTGCAAATGGGAATATGAGTAGTATTTAAGTGCTATTAAGAAAAAACACAAAAAGAAAACAAAAAAACCCAACCAAAACAAACAAAAAAACCCCAAAAAACCAAACCACAGTACAAATGTACAATAGTTAAATACTTCAGAGATGTTTTTTCCTTTAATATAGTTGCTTTATAGGTAAACAACATAGTTTAAGGTTGTCTGAGCTGGACTGTGGAAGGTGAGAACGTGGCATTCTGGAGCCACTGAGTAGTACATTTTCTACCTTTGAAGGGAGAGAAAGATAAATTTGGAATGCCAAAACTCAACTAAAGGGAGATTTTCGCATGTTCTGTGTCATACCGCTTTGAGCAAGCGACAGCATGTGGGACCATCTGTTTTACCAGAATTATTGAGAGTGTGTTTCCATTCTACCTGTTTCCTGTTATGTTGATAGGTGGAATTGGGGCTTTTCAGGAAATATTAATTGAATGCGATGGTCAAACTTTTCCGTCATCTCACTGAGAAATGAATTTTAGTTGCGGTGTTTGTTTCAAGTGTGAAGCTCATTCTATTAAATGTCAACATATTAATTATTTGCAAGCCTTAAAATAAAGTTATAAATTTTTTGGATAAGAGAGTCCCTATATGTAAAGATAATTGGATAAGAGAGTCCCTAAATGTAAAGATAATTAACACCTAAAATGTATGTTATCACATATATTGACTATATATAACTCTATATATGGACTCGATGATCTTAAAGGTCTTTCTCGTACTAAATGATTCAACGATTCTATGATATTTTAATCATATGAATGTTCAGCTTCTTCAATTCCCTGTAATCCTAAGCAGTTTCTTGCGTAAATCCCCAAATGTTTCAAAACGAAGAGGAAAAGGGACAAATAGTGATGCTGAGAGGAGAGGAACTCTAGTGCAGCCCAACGGGATACCATTGCAGGTTAAGCCAAATCTTCCTTCTATAGATGGAACTGAAAATGAATTTATGAAAGAAGAAGAATCAGTTTAGGTGTGTAATTGTCTGCATTAGAGGAAAGGAAGGGGCAGCCTGAATTTAAATTTTATGTGTTTTTTTTAATCTGTGGAGCCGACCTCCTCTTGTCTTTCCCTGGTTTCCTTCTAGTGAATACTCGGTGCGGTAGGACGGCGTCTGTCATCTCTGGCTGCAAGGACAGTTTCCCCCCAAATAAATTCTTCTTAGATATTGAAGAATAGCTTTAAAACTTATCTTTCTTCTGAGTATGTAGAGTAATAAGTAACAACCGAATTAAAAAGCTCGTTACGTTTCTGACAAAACACACTGGAGGAATGGGGAGTTTGTAGGATTTTTTTCTAATGACCTCAAAATAATCGCAGTTATTCAAACAATTTCATATTTCAGAGAGCTTCGAGTTTATTAGTTTAAGGTTAAAATAAACAAAAAATGGGCTCTGTTTTCCTGAATCATAATTTATCCCTTGGGTCAATAGATCTCACTGTTCTTGTCCATATTTGTCAGTTATTATGCGCATGTTAATTAAAACACACAATGACTGTTATTAGATAGCTTAAAATAATCACATTAGACAGTAGAATTGTGACTAATGTAGACCCTGAGTGGGAAAGCAATGCCGGTGTTTGGGCAAAAACATCTTGAGAATAATGTCCTTCTACTCCAGCTACGTGAACCTTCTTGACTTAGGGTATACGTTTGTGTGGAGGGAAGCTCCTCCTATTTCTGTAGTCATTACCGAGAACAAAATCAGAATAAGCATCAGGGGCTTTGATGGACAAATCCCAGAAGGAAGTTCTGGTGACTTTCTGTTCCCTCGTATTAACGTCACAGGCTGGAGACCCCGGGAATTGCACTGCAAAAGGACTATTGATGTGTCATAGAATCATAGAATGGTTTAGGTTGGAAAGGACCTTGAAGATCATCGAGTTCCAACCCCCCTGCCATAGGCAGGGACACCTCCCACCAGACCAGGTTGCCCAAGGCCACGTCACTTGATGTGTCACTTGATGTGTTCTCATTAAACTGCAGATGATGATGAAGATAGGATGGAAGAATGGTGGCGTGGTGAAATCACTTGAAATACAGCATTGCAAAGTAGTCGCGAGCGGTTACCAGCACAGGCACAAAATCTGCTTGTCTGGTTTTTTCTTCCTCAGATGGCTGAGAAGAATGGAAACAAGTAACTTGGCTAGTGGTCTGTTCCGAAGAGTTAATTGTCACGTATAAATAGACAAATGTTGGTTTAGGACCCATTTACCCTATTTTAATGTTGTTTAACAATGAGGATGCTGTTGAGGCTTTAATGTGGGTATCATGGGACATAGGAAGTAGCGTAGGACAAACTACTGCTGGTGTAACCTGTTGGCAGACCTTCGTGCCTCCACTTTGAAGTGTTTTGCTCGTAGGCAAAGTGGTAACTCCTGTTTTAACGGCCCAGTTCTACAACATGTACTTTTTTGGCTTTCTCTGGATGTGAGTGGTATCACTGGGATTACTCACATGTGGGAAGCGGACAACTCGTCTCTTCCCTCTTCCTCTGCCCTTCGCTGTCTTGGCTTCATGGATGTGATTCTCATCCCTCTCTGTCCCTGCCTCTCTTTGGCCTTTACTCATGGGCTGAACTCGCACGGGGTCCGTACCCCGTGTGCCTGTTCTTGCAGGATTTGTGACTATTTAGACTTCTGTGAAATTGTTTTCCTTTTTTAACGTTGTCATCTAAGCAAAATGATGGACCGTATCCCTTTAACCTTAGTGTAAAGGTCCAAATTCTTTCCTTTTCTTAACTATGTTATTCTTCAAAGTCTATTTTTCCCCGCAGCATCATCCAAATCCTGATGGTTGCTCCTTTCTCTTCTCAGTGACCTTTACAAATGCGGTCTTGCTTGACTTGCCACGTCACGGTGGAGTTGCACAAATAATTTTTTCGCAGCCTGTTGTTTTGGTCCTGAAGATCCTCCTCATCTCTACCTCTTCTCCAGGGACTGCTGCTCCTGGAGCTGTTAGTTTTGCTCATGGAGCCTTGTCTCTCCTTCTCTTCCACTGTCCGAAGATGGTGTCCACTTCTGATCGGACCAAAATGGGCTAGGGGCACTGCAACAGTCCAGCTCAAAGCCACGCTCTTGAAATGGATTCTGAATTTTACCTCTTGATGATGGCATAATACATGTATGTGTATCTACATGTGTATATGCACATGGTGCTTCAAGTGGGATGTAGATATTGGAGATCCAGGTTATGATCTGACGGCAGTTCTGCTGTCTGCTCTGAAGGCTTTCCCTCAGGACCCAACTGATCCCCTGTACTTCTGACTGTCCTGGGCTGCTTTTTACCCCTCTCCCATTGAGACTCTGGAAACTGTTATTCCCATACCCATACTATCTACTCATAGCGCATAGAAGCACCTCAGTGTGCCTGATCCATCATGTCCAACACCATTAGCTGGTGTAGAAGATGATCAGAGAATCATAGAATGGTTTATGTTGGAAGGGACCTTAAAGGTCATCTGGTTCCAATCCCCTGCCCTGGGCAGGGACACCTCCCACCAGCCCAGGTTGCTCCAAGCCCCGTCCAACCTGGCCTTGAACATCTCCAGGGATGGGGCAGCCACAGCTTCTCTGGGCAACCTGCGCCAGGGGCTCACCACCCTCACAGGAAAGAATTTCTTCCTAATAGCTCTTCTAAATCTCCCCTCTTCCAGTTTAAAACTGTTCCCCCTTGTCCCATGGCTCCCCTCCCTGACCAAGAGTCCCTCCCCAGCTCTCCTGGAGCCCCTTTAGGCACTGGAAGGGGCTCTAAGGTCTCCCTGGATCCTTCTCTTCTCCAGGCTGAACCCCCCCAACTCTCCCAGCCTGTCCTCCCAGCAGAGGGGCTCCAGCCCTCGCAGCATCTCCGGGGCCTCCTCTGGCCCCACCCCAACAGGTCCATGTCCTTTTACTGTTGGGGGCTCAAGAGCTGGAGCCAGTACTTCAGGTGGGGGATGCTAGTAGATATTCATAGATGCTCTTTTGATTTGGGGAATTATCAAGAGCTGGCTCCAGACCAGTCATCTGCCTGCTTCCTTGGCTGTGTCCAACCACCTGGTTCAGTGGTCCCAGCCTGTCCCACTCCTTTGTAGCATATATTCCTTTTTCCCTGATTTTTGACCATGCTTCTTACCATCCCCTTTGGATTCAGTGGAAAGAGTAGCAGGAAAGTCTCTTCGTCAGAGCGTATGTCCCCCGTCCCTCCCCACCCAGGTACCTGGAGGTCGCTTCTGCGTTAGGCCACACTCCGCATCTCCTACACGTGCTCCCAGGTACATGGATGGGAACTGACCTGTGTGATTGTGTGGTGTTAGCTCCAAAGACAGGTTCTCCAGCTGATGCGGTGTTCGTTTTGGTCGAGGAAGCTCTTGTTCTCCATGAAACTTGTGGAACCTTTTGTCTTTGAGCCCTCCAACTCAGACTTGTTGAAAGTGGCCAACGGGTTCAAAGGCTTTTGGGAAGGGAACAGGGGAATGAGTCAGCTGATGGTTATAAGTGGGATGTTTGGGGGTTGTGCCCGTGTTGTGCGCTGGGATATATTTCTAGCTGATGGGTTTTCCGTGACAGCGATGTCTTATTTATCCTGTGAATCAATATCAAAAATCCACGTGGTGTTTACCTGCAAACATCTGCTATTTTGCTACCAGTTGTATCCCAACAGAGTATTAACCTGTATTTTGCGATTCCCAACCAGATTGGTTTTTTAGTTTGTGCGAGAATAGTTGTCCTTTTTTCTTCTCTTGTTTTGAAGTTTTCCAGATTAAAATGTTGAAGAACAGAAATCAGATATAGAAAAGTCTTTTTAGAGTGTATTATCAAGTGCAGCGCTTGGCTTATGAAAACACATATGTGCTGTCTCTGCACGTTTGGAAGATGAAGCACATTTTGGAGATGCTTTACTGAGGCAGAAGTAATTCTTTAATTAGGGGTGGCTCGGTGTGTGTACGCGCGTGTGTGCTAAGCTTTACTGACAGTAAACAGGGAAGGAAATGGCCTCCCATCAGCTAAAACATGCAAAAAGGCGAAGACTTTTCATGACAACGGGGCGACGTGAACTTTGGGTTGTGGAGCCTTTTCTCTCCAGCACTAATTAGCAATGACATGTAAAGCCATCACCAATGACAACTGCAAGCCCCTCGTTAGCGGCAGCGGTTGCGCAGCCAGACGCGGTGATTAGCTGATGGGACGTTTGCTGGAGGACGTGGCCTCAACCCACCCTACTGCTGCCTTGGACATTGGAGTCTCTTACCAAATATGTATTTTGGATAGTTCAGGTGGAGTAATTCCATTGAGACTGATGGCTCAGGGATTAATTCCATAGTGTAATAGATTTGGAAACAGCTAATATTAAGAATCATAGAATGGTTTGGGTTGGAAGGGACCTTAAAGACCATCCAGTTATGACCCCCCCTGCCATGGGCAGGGACATCTCCCACCAGACCAGGGTGCTCCAAGCCCCGTCCAACCTGGCCTTGAACACCTCCAGGGATGGGGCAGCCACAGCTTCTCTGGGCAACCTGGGCCAGGGGCTCACCGCCCTCACAGGGAAAAATGTCTTCCTAATATCTCATCTAAATCTCCCCTCTTCCAGTTTGAAGCTATTCACCCTCATCGTATCACTCCATGCCCTTGTAAAAAGTCCCTCCCCAGCTTTCCTGTAGGTGCCCTTCAGATACTGGAAAGGGCTCAAAGGTCTCTCTGGAGCCTTCTCTTCTCCAGGCTGAACACCCCTAACTCTCCCAGCCTGTCCTCCCAGCAGAGGGGCTCCAGCCCTCGCAACATATTCATGGCCTCCTCTGGCCCCGCTCCAACAGGTCCATATCTTTCCTATATTGGTGGCTCCAGAGCTGGATGCAGTACTCCTGGTGGGGTCTCCCCAGAGCAGAGGGGCAGAATCCCCTCCCTTGTCCTGCTGGCCACACTTCTTCTGATGCAGCCCAGGATGTGGTTGCCCTTCTGGGCTGTGAGTGCACATTGACATTTTTAAATCTGTTTTCCCCTTTTTCTTCAGTTCATATTTATTTATTTGGAAACAAACCATGGAAATTCCTCCCTGAAGTAGTTTTCTTCAGCCTTGCGTGTGCTGCGTTGTTACCGGAGGGTCGCTTAGATGTGGTGGGCTCAGGTTGAGCGCTCCCACGTTCTTGAGCATGAGAGGGAAGGTGGGTTCAGCAGAAAGCAGATGTTAAGCGAGCGACCACTATTAATGCCCTGTGCTAACAGGGTCCTGGCTGAGTAACAGACAGGGAAATCTTATTTACAAACTTAAATAAGCCAAATGAAGCAATTCCCTCTAAGGTTCACTTTTTAGCCCCTCTTGGCTTTCAGCTTTTCAGTACCCCCAGAGGAGATTTTACGAAGCCGTATGTGATTTTAGCTGGTGGGATATCAGCCCTGTATGACAACAGACCCTCCGTTCACCTGCGGGGGAACTCAGCAGGGATTTTAAAGCCTGTTTGTAAGAGCACAAGTGTCTTTTTGCTGTCACAAACCACACGGAATAATTTATTTGGGGCAAAATCAGAGGTATCTCTGCTTTCCTAAAGATGCTATTATTTATCAGCCATCAGTCCTGCTTTCCCCGAAGACTTTTCTGTCCCCCCCTTCACCAATCCTGGGTAATGGGAGGAACCAGGTTATTTTTTTTGCCTTCCCTTCACTCAAATCTTGTATGTCCGTAGGATGTTGAAGGAGATGGGTGGGTGCGCACCGGGATCTCCGGCCACTGGGATGTTCGGAGCCCTCTCCCTGCTGCAGCCTCTCTGACCGCAGGAAGACCGCAGTGCTTTTTCTGTTTTGCCACCGCTTGAGAGCTTTTAGAATCTTGTTTTATTCAAGGACAACCGAATATATAATAAAATAGGATTTTGTAAGAGCAGGAGTTGTGCCAGAATAACATCTCTTGGACCGTAGCCCGGCTGCTTTACCTCCCAGGTCAGTGCCCCTCGCAGGGGAGGTGAGGAGGGTCTCTTCCGACAAAATCTTTGCCGGAATAGAAGTGTCTTTCCAAAACATTTCTCCTCTGATAAAACAGTCTGTTGCAACAAAACACTGTCTCGTGTCCTTCTGGGCCATAGCCCTTGGGACTGCGCATCTCTGATCGGCTGTACAGCTAAATCTATCAACAGGAATGTTTGCTCCTATTGCTATTTTTAGTTTTACTTGAGTTTAAACATCACTTCATGAAGTGCAGGGTAGTCTGTTGTTGTTGTTGTTGTTTTTATATAGGCCAGACAATTTGCTGGCTGATAATTTTTGATAACTTGTGATGTAGGCAAATTTAGAATTGCCCCAGTGCAGCCCTGGAGCAAACCTAAACCCTGGGGTTAAGAGATCTTGTCGGGCGCTGAATGTAGTCCTTCCTCTGGGATAAGGTCAATCCACTGCCCTGTTTCAGCCCAGCAAGGCACGTACCTGTGGAGAGCTCTGCGGTGCTGGCACACACAAGCTCCTTTGATCGTGTCCTCCCCAACATGAGATGGGAAAAGAGGACCACAGTGGTGCTTAATCATAGAATCATAGAATGGTTTAGGTTGGAAGGGACCTTGAAGATCATCTCGTTCCACCCCCTGCCCTGGGCAGGGACACCCCCCACCAGCCCAGGTTGCTCCAAGCCCCGTCCATCCTGGCCTTGAACACCTCCAGGGATGGGGCAGCCACAGCTTCTCTGGGCAACCTGCGCCAGGGGCTCACCACCCTCACAGGAAAGAATTTGTTCCTAATATCTCATCTAAATCTACTGTCTTCCAGCTTGAAGCCATACCCCCTTGTCCTGTCGCTCCCCTCCCTGATCAAGAGTCCCTCCCCAGCTCTCCTGAAGCCCTGTTAGGGACTGGAAGGGGCTCAAAGGTCTCCCTGGATCCTTCTCTTCAGCCTGGAGAACACTTCCACCTCTTTCAGCCTGTCCTCATAGGAGAGGTGCTCCAGCCCTTCAATCATCTTCGTGGCCTCCTCTGGCCCTGCTCCAACAGGTCCACATCTTTCCTATGTTGGGGGCTCCAGAGTTTGATGCAGTCCAGTCAAGTCCAGCACCAGTCAAGTTGGCCTGGCGTTGCTGGCAGTAAAGATGCTTTTGAAGAAGGGCTTTGATGCAAAGGCGAGCAGGCAGGGTGCTGGAAAGAAGTCTTTTATTTTTTGGTGTTTAATATGTTGGAAGAAACTATTCACCCGTATTACCTTTGCAATTCTGCTGGGATTGGAGAGACCTGTTATAAGGCAGTGTAAGTGCTGGTGAGACCCCTTTTAAACTCTTGGGGGGCAAATACGTGGAGCCAGAGGGTGGGATCTTAATGGTAACGTTTAATGGAAGACACCAAATGCATTCCCAGTACGCAGGCGAGAGAACCTCTGAACTGTGAAATGTCCATTGGGACGTTTTCATCTCTTAATGCTCCTGTCTGCGTTTCTCTTTGGACACTTCTTCATGACGGGGTTCCCAGAATGCACGCAGACCATGGACATCAGGTCCTTCTTGGCTGGAACTAGCTGCGTAGTGCCGCTAGCTGTGTTTAAGAGCTGAAAAAAAAATATCTAAATTATTGTCAGCTTGACAGTGAGGGTGAAATTGGTGTCCGAGTCGTTATCCTCAAATCAGATAAAACAGGGGTCCTTTGAAGGCGCGGTGGCAGAGCGGGTGGGCAGTGGAGCTTGGTTTCCTTGCTCAATGGCACAGCTGGAAACCAGCACGCGCGGAGAGCTGGTGACTTTCACGCTAGAAACCGACTCCCCGCGAAGCTGGCGAGGTGTGATGGGAAGTTGCTGTGCGTTACGTACTTCACAAAGGGTTAATGAATGGTTAACATCTCTTTAATGAATAGTTAATCAGCTCTTAGACTATTGGAGTCTTGCAGATTAACCAGCTGCTTGTAACCATCTGTAATACCTTTAGATGATGAATTTTACAATCATCTGCTACACATTCTTCAGATTTGAGTAGGTGACTGGAAGATGTTATCAACACTCCGTGTTCTATAACGGAATTGTTCTGAGTATCACTTCAAGAGAAGTTTGACCAAGATGCTTGGATACCGTAGGGAAAGCATACTTCTCTGTTTAAAATAAATAATTGTGCCATCACACAAATGTAGATTTAAAAAAAAAACAAACCCTTAAGTGTTGAATACATACCATCTGGTGGAAAAAATACAGCCAGGCAATTAAAACTTTCAAAATACAGCTTATTAAGCTGAGAAACTTCTTTTTTTTCTTTTTTTTTTTTCACGACGTAGAAGGAACTCTTTCTACCATGAATAACTTTTAATTTGAAGCTCATTCATAAACTGAAACTGTAAAAATGGAAGCATTTACTGTCCTTTTACCCGGCTTCTGCATCGTGTCACCGGCAGTGCCGGAGGTCCTGTGCAGAGTGATGCATCTCCGTGGGGGACTGAGCCTCATTCCTATCTCTGCTTACACTGCACACGCTGGTGATAACCTGGAAATCGGCTGTTCATCGAGTGATAGCAGTGGGTCAGAGATCAGGGGATGGGGCCAGCTGGCCAAATAAGGTAGTTATCTAGTAGTTTCGTAGGTGGTGATGTCATACGATCATAGAATGGTTAGAGTCGGAAGGGACCTTGAAGATCATCCAGTTCCAACCCCCCTGCCCTGGGCAGGGACACCTCCCACTAGACCAGAATCTGGACTAAGAATCACAGAATGGTTTAGGTTGGAAGGGACCTTGAAGATCATCGAGTTCCAACCCCCCTGCCATGAGCAGGGACACCTCCCACCAGCCCAGGTTGCTCCAAGCCCCGTCCAACCTGGCCTTCAACACCTCCAGGGATGGGGCAGCCACAGCTTCTCTGGGCAACCTGCGCCAGGGGCTCACCACCCTCACAGCCAAGAAGTTCTTCCTAATTTTTCATCTAAATCTCCTGTCCTCCAGTTTGAAGCCAATTGTTCTATCGCTATGTGACCTTGGAAAACATCTCTCTCCAGCTTTTTTGTAGGTCTCTTTTTAGCCCCTTCCAGTATCTAAAGGTCTTCCCTTGTATGGCTGTAAACTGACGAGAGACCCATGGTGAGTAGGAAAGATCTGTTTTACCTTCTGGGTTAGTGTTGAATTATTCTGAAGAGGCCAAAGTCCTTTTTATACTGTTTGATGCATTGACCCGTTACCTGACCTACCAGCTACGGTCGTCTTCTCTGTCACTCAAATGGCACCAAAGGATCGTCTTCCACCCAGCTTTGGTTCTCGATATCCAGATCCTGCTGCCTTTTCCTCCAAAATTTTTCACCATTCCATTTAACTCTTTAAACTTCCTTAGCGCTGCTATCTCCACCCGAGTTCCCCTCCTCTCCTGCCTTCGCCTCTGTGGCCGCCTTTGCTCTCCATCCCCCAATCCAACAGTCCTTTTCTCCAGTCTGAAGGTTGGCAGAGAATAATCTTCCCTTCTTCTCCAGTTCCCTGCTGGTTCGCCTTGTTTTATTTTCACTATCTTGCCTCATTTTCAGCTTTCAGATACTTTTAGTAGATCTACTACATTTTTACGCAACACTTTATTAACAGAATAGTTTTATGAACCCGTACTCTCATCCTTCAGCATCCTTCGCTGTGATTCATGGAAGCTATAAGACATCAATTTATTTATGAAGCTGTGATGGGGAGCAGCCCTACATAGCCGGCGTAATATACATCATACTCATTAAACCCAAGGAAACGTATAGGCGTATACAAGCACTTTTTATACCCAGTCACTTTTTGGGATGCTGTTTGTTGCTTTTGATTCCGCGTTCATTTTCGAGCCCATTTTTTTGACTAATATGATTCTCAGACGCGCTTAGCGTAGCGGCCGTGTCCGTCTCTTCGTTTCTGCTTGTGCGGTTTCCGGCACACTTCCCAATAAAGGCGTTTGCGTCTGAATCAATGGGAATATTAGAAATTTTTAATCCGCGCGCCGTAGATTTGGCTTTTAATGGAGAAGGTTTGGCACGCGGTACTGCTGCGCGGGTGGTAGAGGGGAGGGGGGGAAGGACGATGCTGCTGGTAAAAGCGAAGGTTTTGTCATCTCGGGACCCGCTCACCAAGAAAATTAGTATTTGGAGTGCACGGACTGATTTTTCTAATGAACTCTTCACTAATTGTGAAAGTATGGAAAACTCAGCATTCCCATAGTTTTACGCTGGTGTCTGTTGAGGCCAACGGGAATATAAATCCAACTAAAACGACTGGCTGGCTCCTATCAAGAGCTGCCAAATCCTTCAAAAAAACCCCAATTTCAGATGTGTGGAGGGGATTCTTTCATGAGATGTACCAGCAGTCATACCCCCAGAAGCGCCAGTTGCATGGCCCAGATGGCTGTTGGTTATACTGGTTTCTCCCCAATTTGAGACTCTGCGTGTGTATTTATGTATGTGCACCTTATGTGCATTATTATTTCCTTATATAACATAATGCAAATGTTATATCCAAATATAATGGTCTTGAAAAGCAAATTAAAAACATCGTTAGATGTATCTCCCTCTCATTATTGCTTTTAACGGTGGCTCGAGTTTACTGGGGCCAGAAAATATACTCTGAAGAACCCGAGGAACGGGAAGGAATTTGATTCAAACTTTATCCAAAAATGAAAATGCAAAGAAAATCCGTAAAAACCACAAGTTCTTCTGGCTTATCTGAATCCCAAAAGTAAAATTGGGGCGGGGGGGTAAAGAAATGAATAAATAATTGTGGATTTTAGTTGTTTGATTTATCTGCTGGTTCCGGCTTAACTAATCAAATAACTGTGTGCTCTGACAGCATTTGTGGTCTGGGTTTTAAGCTGCTTTTCTCGATATTTGGTTGTTTTGGGTTTATTTTTAAGGTAAAGGAAAAATATTGACTCAGTAGCTTGAGGGGTTCCAGTATCTCCCAAAATGGAAATGAGAGAGATGCTATTTTATTTAGTGTCGTCTTAAGTTTTACTAATTAATACTTTCAGCTTCAAACTGGGAGAGGGCAATTTTAGATTGAACATTAGGAAGAAGTTTTTTCACTGTGAGGGTGGTGAGGCACTGGCGCAGGTTGCCCAGAGAGGTTGTTGAGGCCCCATCCCTGGAGGTGTTCAAGGCCAGGCTGGAGGTGGCCTTGGGCAGCCTGGTGTGGTGGGAGGTGTCCCTGCCTATGGCAGGGGGGTTGGAACTCGATGATCTTCAAGGTCCTTTCCAACCTAAACCATTCTATGATTCAGCAATGCCATTGCGGAGCCCCCGATTTACGGTTCCGGTGAGCGACCTCAATGCGCAGTCGCCTTTTGTCCCCACGCAATGACACTTGAGGCCAAACACGCACACTGCCTGCTGTTTAAACTTAAATATAACTCCGGGTTTTTGCCTCTCTTTGGTTCTTAAGGAGTCCGATCCTGCTTTTTCTTCTGCCTACCCCTGAGAGAAACGGCGCGGCCGCTCACTGGTGCTGGTGGAGATACAGTTATTAAATCGGGTAACTGCTGGCATAAAGCAGCTCATGCAAACATTTTCCTAATGATTGAACAAAATAATACACTTAAATAGAAATGAGTTGAATACTCTGACTGACATTTAAATCACCCAAAGCATTACAGGCAGTACAGCGTATTGCGTTTTGTGCGTTGGCTCATAAATGGTGCTGTTATACATTGATGAGGCAGTGGAAAGTCCTCTCTCTTCCTTTAGGCTGCTTTTCGCTCCGTTCCTCTCTTTCCTTCCTTTTTCTAAAGCACAATATTTTCACGAGGATACTGCAGATGGGTACGGGGGTCCCCCACGTTGAATGCGAGAAGCGGACAAGTGGGTGAGCGCGGTACAGAACCTCGTGCAGAGCGGGGATGCTTCTAAATGTCTCCAGGGTGGGTGGCAAGAGGACGGGGCCACGCTCTCTTCGGTGGTGCCCAGTGACAGGACAAGAGGGAACGGGCACAAACTTGACCATAGGAAGTTCCATCTCAACATGAGGAGCGACTTCTCTTCTATGTGGGTGGCAGAGCACTGGCACAGGCTGCCCAGAAAGATGGTGGAATCTCCTTCTGTGGAGATGCTCAAAACCCACCTGGGTTCCTGTCCAACCTGCTGGAGGTGCCCCTGCTCTGGCAGGGGGTTGGATGAGATGATCTCCAGAGGTCCTTTCCAACCTCTGCCAGTCTGTAATTCTGTGATGTGCTCCTGCAACCACCACCAGTGTCAGTCCCCACTGCCTTTATGGTGGTACCAGCTGGAGAGGACCTTTGGGAACTCCACTATCAAACCGAATCGAATTCTAAGTTGACTTAGTGGTTTGGGGGCTGAAGGAGGCGTGTTCATTAGCGAATTCACGGAAGTTGCTTTTGATGTGTAGAAGTTGGGCTGTAGTCCTGTTGGCACAGTCGGGCTGGGAGCCAACCAACGGAGGTACCCAACGCCTGGCAGCGATGGCACGGTTTGCGAGGTGCTGGCGGTTTGGTGCTTGTGGATCTACACGCTTAGCTATGCCGAATTTCTTTGCGCTTTTTAATTCCCAGTACTCCCCTCCTGGTCCCAACCGCTTGCCCCGTGTAGGATATCCACCCCCATGGTTACTGGATCCCATGGGGCTCTGCTGGGTCTGGTTTGGGATGCTCTTTCACACCTGTATTTTATTTAGCTGTTTGTGTTAAAAGTTTGAGTTACCCAATAGTGAAGTGAAGCAGTTGTGCCTGGGATTTATTTCTGGGTTTAAACTTTAATCTCGGAGATGCCTTCTCGTAATTTTTCATCAGGGAAGGGTTTTAGGTTGTATTTTCTACAGAAGTGCAGCCATGGTTCCTTTGCAAGATCTGGAGGTACTCCCAGTTCTTAGGGAGGACAGATAATTAATTTAGGTACTCATCATGTCCATAACTCCTAAACATAAGTAGTCTTTAACTTTAAAATCTGTTTTGAAATTATATCCCTAGTAATATTTTAAGCGATTATTCACAGTCAAACGATGATTTTAAGGCTGCATCAGTAGACTTTCAGCAATCTTTTTTAGTAAAGGTCCTTCAAGAGAAGTCATTTTGTTAGGATGACTTTAGAAATATACTATTTTATTTTGTCTAATGCATGGGCAATAAATTATCGCTTACTGCGAGCAAGCGGATGATTTGATAGTGAGCAGGAAGGGGATGGATATGTGCATGCCGGGAAGAACCCCAAGGGTCCTCATGTTGAAACAGGGCTCATCCCTTGAGTACAGTAAACTTCTCAAATTGTCTAATTGAAGTTCATCACAAGTTCACATCTTCATAAAATTAGGACTTGATACATCATATTAAAATTAGGAGGCAGAGTAAGCACTGGGCCCTCAGCCAGATGCATATTCCATGTTAGACTCCGTCACCCAACGTCTTTCCTTAGAAGATCCAATTTAACGGCTGCTTTCATAGCGTCATATCGTTCCAAATTAAATTCTCCCCATTCTCTTGTGTAAAGTCTTCTGGTGACTTCTTCACTTGTTTCTACAGCATCCGGGAGCCCCAGATTATCTTTGAAGAGAGACAAGCTCGGTGCTTTCAGCGTGCAGAGCTCAGATGATTTCTCTAACAGCTATACAGGGCTGAAAATATCCATTTCATAAATAAATTTGAAAGACTTTACAGAAAATATTAAGCTTCTTTCGATGTCTCATTCCATGGTTTGGTATTTGAATGGAGAAGGTTGGTAGGAGTGTGTTTCAGTATAAAATGAGTTACCAATGTAAAATTTAACAAAAAAACAAAAAAGAGGGAGAGGGGAAAAAAGTAAGATGCCTTTAAAATTGTTCAAAACCATGATTTTTTTGATAGTTCGAGGTAAAATGGTATTGATGAGAATGAGCCACTTATTTCTCTATTTCCAAACTGCTCGTGGTGGTTAATAGCTCTGTTTCTACAGTAACTTTGTTCGCATAGTGCCTTTCTAACACGACATCTGCGTTTGGTTTGGGAAGTAAATACCTTTGGTATTGGCAGAGGCAGTGAAGGAGAAACCGTAAATAACGTCCTTCAAGGAGCACATGTGTGAATGGTGGGGGACTGTGCAGAGCCCAAACCAGGGGATGGAAAGTCCCTTTCTGAGATTTTTTTGGGGTTGGCAGAGGAACAGGGCTGAGCAAAACCAGCTGGGAACCCAAAGACGGAGATCTGAGATGTGGGCCATTAAGATTCAAGATGTGGCAGCTCTGTTCCCAGTGTCACCTCCAGCAGCGGAGCGTTGTCCTCGGTGGCCCAGGAGATGCTTGTGCACCTGCGGGCTCGTGGTGCTGCCACCCTCTGCCACCCACAGCGCTCTCGTTACGCCTAGGAAGTCATTATAATCCAGCTGGTAGTCCTGTCTCTACAAAGCCTTCTGCACCAAGCCTGGTAGGGACTGATTTGGGGGTTTTTTACCTTAAAAAATACTATTTTTTTGCTAATTATGGATGCTCACAGCAAAATCCTGTAGTGGTTTGTGGCTGAGAATCCAGCCAGGGATGCTGTGTGGCCCCAGCGCTGGGGTGCGCAGACGTCATGACCATGACACTTAAGATTTCAAGTTTTTCTCGTACATCTGTGATGACGATGACTATTTTGACTCAAATTTTCATTCTCTTGGCTCTTTCCCTGACTTTTGAGTCCCTGCCCAGCTTGTCTGTTCATACTTATCGACATGGTAAATATTTGAACTATTTCAGGTGCTTTAAATTGCTGCCTTGGACCCTCCTTTTTTTTTTTTTTAATTTAACTTGAGTTGGCTTTTATTTTTGCCTTCAGTGGGGATTTGCTTGAAAAGAAACTGGCGGTTTGATCACTTGGGGGATGAGGTTCATCATAATTAGCTTGGAAGAGTCATTAATGTTAATGGATAAGCTCTTTGGTGTCTTGATTTTTTTTTCCCCCTTTTTTTTCCCCTTTTTTTTTTGATAAGAAAAAGGTGAGTTGAATATAATGCCACGGGAGGAAAAAACCAGTGATTGTTTACAACTAACCTCAGAACTAGTTTTCAGTAATTCTGGCAGGGTTGTGAAGGCCACGGGATAACATCTCCCAGGGTTTTTGGGGATGTCACCGGCGGAGGCAAGCTAGCCAAGATACAGGTCTGGTGTCATCACAGTCAGTCCCTAACCTTTCCTTGATCAGCAGTTGCCAAAAATGCCTCTGGGGCATAAGGTAAGTACATCTTCAGCCCACAAGTAGGCAGTGGGGAATAAAATCACTCTTCTTGCTTTATAAAAAAATGTCCAGACCTTGTCTGTTCCACCACCTCCTGCTGAAATTGCACTGCTGAGCGTAGTTGTTACTGGCTTACGGAAAAGAAATTGTCTGCTGACCAATAAAGCTAGCATTTAGGATGGGTCTTCAGATATTCTGCCACCTTTATTTCTGCAAAAGTATGAATCTTCGCTGCAGTGACTTCGGCGAGACTACCGAAGGGATGAAATTATATTCAGTATGTGGAAGGACGTTGGAAACTACTCCCCGTGAGTAGTTGCAGCATTCTTCTCTTATTAAAACCTCAGACTATGAACCACCTCAGAAGTTGAATGATATATTCTTCTCTGTGCTTTTCTTCCTTAGGAACGCTAATTTAAATAAAAAATCTTGCGAGAAAGGGGTTGGGGTGTGGAAATCCATGTTCTGCTGTGAATAGCTATAGGGACATCATCAGTGCTTGGGCAAAACAAATAAACCAAACTTCACCGTTAAGTTGCGGCGCTAATATGAAGCTGTATGATGTACAGATGCGTTATGGATACAGATGGAGTTGTAAAACCGGTTTTAGTGACTTTTCTAACAAAATATTGGCACGATGACGACGCTAACAAAATTACTCTGCAGTTTTTCTGTATTTGTTTTCGAAATAATAGACATCGTAATCTTAACATATATTCCTGCAAAGACTCGGGTGTGTGATTTGCTGCCTCTTAAAATATTTCAACCCGTAAGGCAGAATTCGCCGCATGTCCTGGCGATGCCGTGGTTGGAGCATTAAGAAGATATAAGATATAAGGAGTCGGACTCTTCTTGCTGGATGCATCCGTGATATATCGCGTAATTAAAATCAAACATTGTAGTCTTGAGGAGCACCAAATATGACGCATGGTGGATGTCCTGAGCAATCAGTAGGCGTGATGAGAAGCAATTTGTTCGCAGAGCTCTGCTGTCTGGTCGTTTAGTGGTGTGTCTGCCTCGTGATGCTCTGGTTCCCTATGGAAACAGCCGCTATAGGGGATGCTGAGGGCTGGGGACCCTTCGTGGGTGTCAAAGGTGCTGTGTGTAGAGCTTTTGGGGGGGTACGAAAGTCTCATCTTAGGAGTGGAGGAAAAAATTTAATTAGCAAAATCATCAAAAAGGTTACCAGCTCTCCCTGAGTTGAAGAAAAGTTATTAGAGCTCTAATGAGCCAAATAAGTACCAATAAGAAAATAATCATAATCTTGTAGTTAAAGAACTAAACATGGACTGTAAATAACTAAATACTCCGTTAAAGGAGCCGCATCATTTAATATATTGGGAGATATATTTAATATATTGGGAGATATATCTAATATATTGGGAGATACATTAAATATATTGGAAAGAAATAAAGAAAACTTGCAATATTTTTTGCTTTTTCTTTCAGGGAAGAATTAGCTGAGCCTTCCGAAGCGTGATTTGGTTGTGAAGTGTCTTGAGGTGTTCAGTCGTTATAGTCTGGTGAAATACAGAAAGGTAGAGGGAATTCCTAAGGTGAAGATGTGCTGTCTTGGTAGATGCTGAATAGCATGTGTTCATTTTTATTTTTTTTTCTTTTCCTAAGAAAGAGACATTCCCAGTCTGTTTTTCCTTCCCTCCTGGTGACTTTTGAACATTTTGGCTGATTTAAAGCTAATTTGACAGAGCAGTGGCATTCCTGTGACTTTTTATTTGGCTGTAGAGATAAACGGTGATGTGCAGGTGGAGGTTTCTCCGTTGTGAATATTGGATTAAAGGAAGAGTGTAGCGAAGCTGAAAGGATGGAAGGATATGTGAAGGAACAGGTATATTGTAATTCCAGAGTCTGGATGGTGATTTCCAAAGGTTAAAGTGGGAAAAAAAAGATGGTGTTGCAGTATTCCAGTATTTATAGAGCTGGGGGCTGTGGTTGGCTTGGTTCTGGACTCATGGGGAGCTCTTCCCTCACGCCTTGATGGGAGAGTCCTTGTCAGAGCCACCATCTGTTTTTCTTGGGTTTTTTTTATTGTTTTCTAAGGAATTCTGGCCTTTCTGTTAGGAAGACAGAGGTATTTTATGTTCCTCCTTTTGCATCTTGCTTTCTCCGTTTCTGATAACTACAGTAACAACTTGGTGGGGCTTCAGTTCTCTTCCTCCTGGTGTTTCCTGACGAGGTGAGACGGCTTTGTAAGGACTCGTGGTAGAGAGCTGGCGCTGTGGGCTGCCAAAANCCCCTCCATGTAATGACTTAGAAATTAAAAGCTGGAGATGTAGTTCAGAGATTACACAGATTTTTCCAGATAGAAGAATGGGTTCAAAACCACCAATGTGAGAATGCCAGAAAGAAGTAATCAGGAGGATGAAATCATACAATAGTTTGGGTTGGAAGGGACCTTTAAAGGCCATCTAGTTCCAACCCTTCTACCATGGGCAGGGACATCTTCAATTAGACTGGGCTGCTCAGAGCCCCGTCCAACCTGGCCTTGATCGCCTCCAGGGATGGGGCATCTACCACTTCTCTGGGGAACCTGGGCCAGGGGCTCACCACCCTCACAGGGGAAAATTTCTTCCTCATATCTCATCTAAATCTCCCCTCTTCCACTGTAAAACTGTTCCCCCTCATCCCGTGGCTCCCCTCCCTGATCAAGAGTCCCTCCCCACCTCTCCTGGAGCCCCTTTAGGGACTGGAAGGGGCTCTGAGGTCTCCCCGGAGCCTTCTCTTCTCCAGGCTGAACCCCCCCAACTCTCCCAGCCTGTCCTCCCAGCAGAGGGGCTTGAGCCCTTCAGTCACCTTCGTGGCCTCCTCTGGCCCCGCTCCACCAGGTCCATGTCCTTCTGATGTTGGGACCCCCCGAGCTGGAGGCAGCACTGCAGGGGGGTCTCCCCAGAGCAGAGCACGTCAGAGGGGCAGAATATCCCCCCTCGCCCTGCTGGCCACACTGCTGGGGATGCAGCCCGGGATGCTGGTGGCTTTCTGGTCTGTGCATGCACATTGCCGGCTCATGGTGAGCTTCTCACCCACCAACACCCCCAGGTCCTTCTCCCCAGTGCTGCTCTCCATCCCTCCATCCCCAGCCTGTATGGGTATGAGGATGTTTTGGCAGATAAGGGAGCTGCAAGAAGGACCTCTGCTATGGTAAAGGCGAGAGGGGGTGTGTGTGTGTGACTTTGGGGTTAGTGCCAGGGAAGGGGTTGACAAGGCAAGACAGCCAGAAGGGGAAAGCTGGGTAGGTCACGGGTCTTTAACTTGGGTTATGGATAGCTGAAGTTCTGGAGCAAGGCCTTGCAGCTTGATTTTATTTTTTTTTCAGTAGTTATAACCACGTATTTTCTGAAGTAGGAACCTGTGTCTGCCAGCCCTAGCGATAACACCTCTATTTGAACTGGCATTAGCCCAACATAATCCTACTTCTTGTCTGTCTTAACTCAAACCTGTGGCTATGTTGCGTATTTATAGTAAAAAGAGCATTTCCAATTTTAAAAAGATACTTTTGGAAGTTGGAGGTATACAATTACATTTATCCGTCACGTCGCCCGGAGCCACAGAACGCTGTTTTTGCGTATCCATTCTGGGTTTTTAAGATGAGGATCGAGGGGGTCTACTGCAAAACGGGATCGGAAGCGTCAAGGAGAATCACTTCCCTGCGGGCGATGAAGGTGAACTCGAATGGAGGGGTACAGGTGTGCGCCTTTGCTTTGGCTTTCCTCGGTGTACCGCTGTTCGCTCCGGTCGAGCGAGTCGGCTCTCGCTGCCGGCCACGGTGGGATTCGGGCCAAGAGCAAATTGGAAGCAAACTTCTTCCTTCTCTGTGCCCGGCTCTTCTGGACCGCGGGGATTTCGGCGTTTTGGCAGGTGCTGGTAAACAGCGTGACTGTACCAGCGCGTTTCGGGCTTTTAATTGCAAGTTAATTGTCGCACAATAGGCGCTGTTGTTCAGCGGTGACTGGGAGGTGTCCACCCTGCGAGTTAAGCGTCTTCAAGGGAAAATCTTCTTTTTTCTTCTTCATTTAGTTTCGGGACAGAGATAAGATGCCCTCAATCTTAGGTAATGCCTTTCATCAGGAGATGGCACATTTTATCAGTGAGGTTCCTGTCCTGGCTCCCAGTTGTGCAGAGGGAGAGAATGAAGCACAAAGTGACTTTCCTGAAGTCGCCTCCCAAACCAAAAAGAGAAGCTATAAAGTACCACCAGGGCTGCAAAACATCAGTCCCGTGAGCTGCCCAGTGGGCAGTGCTGCCTTCGCTGCCCACAGAACAGCCTGGTGTGTGCTGGGAGTCATGGAATCACAGACTGGCAGGGGCTGGAAGGGCCCTCTAGAGATCATCTCATCCAACCCCCCTGCCAGAGCAGGGGCACCTCCAGCAGTGGCACAGGACGGCGTCCAGGCAGGTTTGGAATGGCTCCAGAGTGGGAGACTCCCCCACCTCTCTGGGCAGCCTGTGCCAGTGCTCTGCCACCCGCACAGGAGAGAAGTCCCTCCTCAGGTTGAGATGGAACTTCCTATGGTCAAGTTTGTGCCCGTTCCCTCTTGTCCTGTCACTGGGCACCACTGAAAAGAGTCTGGCCCCATCCTCTTGACACCCCACCTGTAGATATCGATCAGCATTGATGAGATCCCCTCTCAGTCTTCTCTTCTCCAGGCTAAACAGATCCAGTTCTCTCAGCCTTTCCTCATAAAAGAGATGCTCCAGTCCCTTGATCCTCTTTGTAGCCCTCTGCTGGACTCTTTCCAGTAGTTCCATGTCCTTCTTGAACCGGAGAGCCCAGAAACGGACGTAGTTCTCCAGATGTGACCTCACCAGGGCGGAGTAGAAGGGGAGGATGACTTCCCTCAACCCTGCTGGCCATGTTCTTTTTAATGCCCTCCAGGAGACCATTGGCCTTCTTGGCCACCAGGGCACACTGCTGGCTCATGGTCAACTTGTTGTCCCCCAGGACTCCCAGGTCCTTTTCCGCAGAGCTGCTCTCCAGCAGGTCACCCCATAACCTATACCGATGCACAGGGTTATTCCTCCCCACATGCAGTACCCTCCACTTGCCCTTGTTGATCTTCATTAGGTTCTTCTCTGCCCAACTCTCTCCAGCCTGTCCAGGTCTCACTGGATGGTGGCGCAGCCTTCCAGTGTGTCACCCACATCTCCCAGTTCTGTGTCATCAGCAAAACACCTTCTTGCCCTGTTACACAAAGAGGTGTCTGGAGTTGGTGCTTGTAGAGGTCTCGCTGGATGGTGGCGCAGCCTTCCAGTGTGTCACCCACGTCTCCCAGTTCTGCATCATCAGCAAAACACCTTCTTGCCCTGGTACACAAAGAGGTTGCTGGAGTTGGTGCTTGTAGACTTGTGATGATGTGCTAGGGGTGCTGGGGACACACATGGAATCTCTGTCTTGGAATAAATTGCATGGAAGGGCTCAGATGGCATTGGCCTCACAGCTCCAGAGCTTCCTGTGAGCTGTTGGAGAGCCAATGGGAGCTCGGCGCCATCCGGGGCTGCGCTCTGCAGAACGGCCACGGACCACGTGAAAAATCCTGATAAGAAACCATCACGCTGAAAAACTCCCGAGCAGCAATCCCGGAACACAAATGATGTTTTTACTTTTTCTCCCAGGGGAAAATTGCGCAGCTTCATGAGTCAATTAACACTTTATAAATGATTTGGAGATCAGTGGATAAACAGACTTGTGTAAACGCACCGTATATTACCCGCGAAAGCTAAAAAGATGCCACCGCGTCTTTTAACTACTCTCATCCTGTTTTCTCTCTCTGATTTGATTTATATGCACTTACCATCCTTTTTGATGTCAGAAGGCCCATTTGGAACAGCTCCTTCCAAACCGCTGGCATTCCCACTTGGGGAAGGGAGGAAAAAAAACCTGCTTTTCACTCCTTATATGATTTTTCTCCTCTGAATTGACGGGGCCGCCCAAGCTGCACTTTGGGGTCAGCATCCTTTATTTTGCGCTGCGAACCTCTGGTACCGCGGCAATATATCCTCGTCTAACCCTGACACACGGAGCAGAGAAACGCAAACACAGCGTATAGTATTCTCTATACGGTCGTAAAGAAAGAGGGGAAATGAGGATAACTGTGCAGAAAATGTAATGTTGCGGCATTCACTGGGGCAGTTGGGTTTGCTATAACCTCTCCTGCGCTACTGATGAAAAGCAAACGTGAAGTCGGAGATGCTACGCTGTAAAATATTCCAGTTACTTACTGGTGCTGAAGGCTACTGCTGATTTATCGTAGGTTTTGTGGTAGAGCATGACAATGCCGTAGTATTCAGCCAGAATGGAGCTAGCAGGTTGCTGCATTTTAATGGGCTGTGGTTTCCAGTGATGTTATTACTGTTATCGTTGTTATCTTTTCCTTTCGGAGAAGAACTAAGCCCTGTCAGAACAGACCGTTTTATCAGCAGAGGTTTGTTGGTGCTACGGGCAAGAAAATGGCCCGTGATAGAAAGGAGCGTCCCATTAAAGTCAGTAGCACTTAAGTCATTGAGACCGTTGCCTGTAAATAAAGCAAGGTTTGACTCCTTGCATAGAAAGCTTTCAAGAGCAGCCAGTGGCTTTTCCTGGGAGCCAGGACGGCGTTTGATCTCCTGAGACGGAGATTGCCCCACCGAGACCATGACACTCTGCAGCACGTACTGTTTTCTGGCCGCATCCCACTCCTGGCATCCTCCGCCACTGTAAGAGTCGATCAGAAGATCGGTATTGTCTCAACATTGTCATCAGTGTCTAGACCCCAAAACCTGGACTAACGTCTTGACATGAGTTTGCAGTGGCTCGCTGAGCTGGCTGTTGTCAGATGTGGAAACCTTGGAGAAAGGACTGAGGTACGAGCAGTGTCGTTACCATGGTACAAAGGTACGAACAGTGTCGTTACCTGGTACCAGCCTCTTCTGTCGCAATGGCTGTGCCAGTGCCGATGAAGTAATCTCGAAGCTCAGTTGAACTTTCCTCATTATAATGTCATTATAATGTCAAAACACACCTCCTGGTAAGAAGCTACCCGCCTCCGAAGCTGACCACACCTCAGACACTCCTCCCTGGGCATGCGTGGAAGCTTTACTCCAGACAGGCAGAGATGGGCACCTTTCCATGGGACAGAGGTGGAGTGGAGGTGGGTCCAAGGAGGAGCAAGGTGTGCTACCTAGCATAAAAGATGGTTCCTCAGTAACGGAATTCCTGAAGATCTTCCCCCACCGAGAGACCATGACGTGGTTGAAGAAGAAGCAGCGGAACGCCTTCTGGATTCGGGACCATCGGGATGCCGGTGGACCTGTGGTGGCAGCTATAATCCTCTTTCCCCCCTTTTTTTACCTCATCTTTCCTATTCTTCCTTCTTTCTATCGCAAGCTGCTTTATGGGCAAAACCAATAAAGTGATTGTGTGTTGAAAGCATAACTCCCTGGGCTTGATGCCATTTCTTTTTGCGCTTCAAGATCACAGCTGAAGTGAACCATCACGCGTCCACCGAGGATTGGACCGTGACAGCCACGCGGTGGTGCGGTCGGACGCGGCCGTGTCGGTCACTTCTGCTTTCAGGTGGTTTTGTGAGCTACCATGGCACGCACGGTGAAGCCTGAGGTAACCTGGTTAGTCCTTCCACGGGAGGGAGAGGATGCTCTGAGGACACGTGCCAGCGGAAGATAAAGCCTGCGTGAAAGCCAGGGAGAGCATCGGGGACCGGATTATTCTGCAGTGTATGCGTTGGTGTTAGATGGTTCCTCCTGGTATAATTTTAGTACTTTTTTTTTTTCCTCCCATTCTCTTTCCAAATTTTTTTTCCAGGCTGTTGCTCAAATGTCTTTTGCTTGTCTTCAAGGCAGGGGATCTGCAGGGCTTTGACTCGCTGCTTCTCTTTTTCCCGTGCTAGACAGACCTGCTTCGGCAAGTGAGCTGGAATACAGTAGGGACCAGTTTCTGTGCAGCGTTGCAGCTGTACCACGTTGTGTGAACCGTTTGCCTGTCTGCCGCGATCAAACAAGCCAACTTAAATGGTTGTGCTTTCAGCAGATGAGTTTCTGTTTAATGTATAGGGGCGAGGAGAGCTCTTACGGCCCAGGAAGGATGGGAGGAGCTGAAGAGGCTGTTTTGTACCACCCTGCAGCTGATAGGGAGCAGCAGGTCGCTGCAGAGGATGAGCTTTCCTCTGCCCCAGCTTCCTGAAGGGCTGAACTTGGAAGCTGCCATCGCCCAGCCCTAGTGGCTGATGTGCAGCCAATTGTGACATGGAGCTGGGCTCAGGTACAACCTGAACTGGCACCATAGCATACCCTTTATGTATTTATTGTAGAATAAAACAGGGAAAATACGGGCAAATTATCATAAATGGTTTGGGTTGGAAGGGACCTTGAAGATCATCTCGTTCCACCCCCCTGCCCTGGGCAGGGACACCTCCCACCAGCCCAGGTTGCTCCAAGCCCCATCCAACCTGGCCTTGAACACCTCCAGGGATGGGGCAACCACAGCTTCTCTGGGCAACCTGCGCCAGGGGCTCACCACCCTCACAGGCAACAATTTCTTCCTAATATCTAAGTTAAATCTCCCCTCTTTCAGTTTAAAATCGTTCCCCCTCATCCCATGGCTCCCCTCCCTGACCAAGAGTCCCTCTCCAGCTCTCTTGGAGCCCCTTTAGATGCTGGAAGGCTGCCATAAGGTCTTCCCGGAGCCTTCTCTTCTCCAGGCTGACCCCCCCCAACTCTCCCAGCCTGTCCTCCCAGCAGAGGGGCTTCAGCCCTCGCAGCATCTCCGGGGCCTCCTCCTGGCCCCACTCCCAACAGGTCCATGTCCTTCTGATGTTGGTGGTCCTCGAGCTGGAGGCAGCACTGCAGGGGGGTCTCCCCAAAGCAGAGTGCAGCAGAGGGGCAGAATCCCCCCTCGCCACACTGCTGGGGACACAGCCCGGGATGCCGGTGGCTTTCTGGGCTTCATAATGTCCATATCTAAAGATGTACGGGTTCTGGCTATTTTCTCTCTTTCTCTCTCGAGGCCTGGCTCTGGTCAGGAGTATTTTGGTGGCATGGCATGACATTAGCCAACAGTTCTCACCTCCCTTTTCTTGCACTTCGCTTATTCTTTCCACTTATATGTGCAGCGCCCCGTCCCTACGCTGCACGGAACCAGTCCTGTTTGCGTGTAATAATGGGAATAACAGAGCCGTAACACCTACCGAGGCCCCCGGGAATTGCCGTAACACAAATACCGCTGCTGCTAAATGGTTACTTATATGCAATGATAGCCGGTGATTTAGGGTTGTCTGCTAATGCCCAATAAAACGCCGATTGGGTCTGCATTTTTCACGTTGGTATTTGCCTCTGCCTGAATTTCTTCCAGTTTAACGGCCGCAGAGACTGCGCTGCGCTCGGTTAATTCATTTATTGCGCCGTATTTCAGGATTGGGCTTCGGCAGACTTTTACCAAATTTGTCTCATAAAAGGATACGTCACATGATTCAAATGCTTTATTGCCCTTATAGATATATTAGTAAATCTGTCAGACCCAAATTACCGCCTGGTTTTAGTTGCTTTCCTGAGGAAGGCACTGTTTTTTTGCGGGGGTAGGGACAATGGTAATTTTGCGGGTTTTAACGGTTGGGGAGAGAGGGTGGAGGCTAAATCCTAACGTGTGGAAAAGCACATTGAAATAGATCTCCCATAAATAAATACTATGGGCTTACGAGGAATTGATTATTTTAGAAAAAATATTGCTACCTGTAATGGTAAAACAATTATAAGCTCCTTCTTATGTTTTCAGCTGCGCAGTGCGGGATGTCTTCCCTAATATGGATTGTATGTTGTTGCATGTTTGTCCTTGAAGACAAATTAAAACAAAAACAAACCTTCTAGCCAATATAATTTAAAAAAAATAATCAGCCAATTCTTGTATTTTGGGCACAAATCCAATAAATTAGGGTGGGGGGTATTTTATCCGTCAACCTTAGCTTTGGGATCCTTATCGTTAGCAGAAAACACAGGGTTTATACTATAAAAGGAAAGAATATAACCGAAATAAAAGATCTTAAAAACACGAAGCTAAGTTCAAAAGCGTTCGCCAACTGAGAAAAACCATTTAACATCCCATTTAATGTCTCATTTAAGTCTTATATTATTTCTGACATGCGGTTTGCTGCGTGACTTTGAGTTTTTGGATGGGCACCATAGTTTTGCGTGTAATCTGTCAGAACTGCTTTTCTGATTAATTTGTTCTCTCTATAGTTTTCTCTTCTTTTTGCTATCGGGTAAAATATCGCGTAGCTGATGTCCTGGTGCGAAGAGAACCTAAGAGGAGAGGAGTTGGGTGGTTGAGGTGAAGAGGTCTCCCATAGGTGCATGGCTGATGCTGTCTCCAAGTGCGTTGCCGGTCGCCGTAGGACCGTGGCCAACCGTGAGCTGAGGGGAATTCCCACCTTTCAGGGATACCGCAGGGATGAATACAGTTGGGTTCGCGGTGCTCAGATCGCACCGTGACAAATCCATTGGGAAGTAGGTATGATAAATTCGTTGATGGATACGGTTTGAACCTTCTCAATGTCTGGAATGAGACGAGACAGAACTAAAAGCGTGTTTTCACACAGGATGTCAGATAATGGTCTAGAGAAAAGATAAACTTTTAAGTTTTGGGTTTTTTTTTCCCTCCTTGTCTTTTGAACTACGTTGCGGCACTTGAGAGAAACAAGTGCCTCCTTTGGTGTAGTTAAACCTATTGGGGATTGAGCTGCTTCACACCCCGTGGGATTGCGTACAATGTCTAAAAGTCCTGTTGGTCTCATCTTTATTAATGATGGAAGATATTCCCAGCCCATGCTTGTGGAGTCAAAGCCTTGACGGTCACGCTCTTGGAAGTTTGTCCAAACCAAGTTCCCCGATCTGTAGTGTCCATTTAATAACTAGTGGTGTGTCCTGTCCCTGGGGAACTCCAGTTGGCTTGACCAAAAGAGTGGCTTTCAAAGCTCTTCACCAGGCAAGAGCCGTGAAAATGGATGCCCGCCCGAAACAACCCCTAAAAGCATGAAATAGCTGAAAGTAAGTAAAATGGACAGCAGTTAGAACTTCTCAGGTGCTGCATTTACATCTTGTACTCCAGTGTTCCCCATCTTCTCCATTTGTTTGTCACCGCTTCACGCAATCCTCTCTGCATCTTCTTCCAAACAGCCCCAGTGCTTGGGCTGTCCAGACTCTTTCTCTGCATTCGGGCATTTATGGCAGAGCCACGCATACCTCGCACGCTTACAAAGTGCCCTACGCGTGTGGGGTGCCCCACGCTTGCACTCGATGAGTTAAAATAAATGTCCCCTTGCGCTTGCGTCGGAAGCTTCTGAAATCACTGATGAATCTTTCTCCTTGCAAGCGTCTGCTCCAGGGTCTGTCCCAGTCCTTGAGAAAGTCTGGTCTCCACCACAAGTGAGATGAATGTCTGCTGAAGATGAGTGGTATTTGACAATTGAGTGTTTTGAATTGATCTTTTCTTTAAATAGATGCTGTGAGCCCGTGGCATTAAGTGCATTAAACTCTAGAGGGCTGAGGCCTTGAACTTGATTTGATCTTCTGTGCGTAGTCGGTGGAGGAGGGAGCAGAGAAGCAGCTTTTCGCTGTGAGTTGCATTAGTAGTTAATTTATATATGTTCTGGCTCTTCAAAGCACTGTAGAAGGATAGTCCATGAGCTGGATTTAGGGGACGGGAAGGGAACATACATAGAATCATAGAATGGTTTAGGTTGGAAGGGACCTTGAAGATCATCTAGTTCAACCCCCCTGCCATGGGCAGGGACACCTCCCACCACACCAGGTTGCTCCAAGCCCCGTCCAACTTGGCCTTGAACACCTCCAGGGATGGGGCAGCCACAGCTTCTCTGGGCAACCTGCGCCAGGGGCTCACCACCCTCACAGGCAACAATTTCTTCCTAATATCTCATCTAAATCTCCCCTCTTCCAGTTTGAAGCCATTCCCCCTCGTCTTATCGCTCCATGCCCTTGTAAAAAATCCCTCCCCAGCTCTCCTGGAACCCCTTTAGGTACATAAATAATGTCTCTGCTGTCTGGGCAGAATCTGGTATTCATAGTAGCAGAGCCCTACACCCCTCCTTTCTCTGAAAAGATTGACCTTCAATGTGTCAGAACCGGTCCGTCACATCAGGAACATCTGCTGCCATCATAGGCGAATTAAAGCACAATTCACGTCACGTTGGGCATTGCAGATTTTGGACAGATGAGGCTCAGAGCAGACAGATGGAGACAGAAGCTGCAGTGGATGGGGTTCGCATGACAGAGGTTTGGGGTAGCCTTGTAGACCACACTAACCCTTACTGCATCTACTGGGGTAACCAGTACTGTCGTGCCATGCGAGCTTCACTGGGGTAATGGCTTGCCTCTGTGTTCAGCACCAATTCAACAGAGTTTTGGCTCTGGCTGCTGTTGTCCTCTGGTACGGCCTGGCTCGGTGCTGTTGGTGGTAGCCCAGGAGCAATCCCTACTTGTTGGAGGCACGGGTGACTCCATGGCTGCTGCTTCCTTCCTCGTGAGCTGGGGATGCCTCTGTCCTGCTTGAAAAGGTCCAGGTCCTGCAGAAAAGGACCTGGGGGTGTTGATCAATGAGAGAGGCTCAATATGAGCCAGCAGTGTGCCCAGGTGGCCAAGAAAGTCAACAGCATCCTGGCCTGTACTGGAAATAGTGTGGCCAGCAGGACTGGGGCAGTGATCATCCCCCATACTCGGCACTGGTGAGGCCCCACCTCGAGTGCTGTGCTCAGTTTTGGTCCCTTCATGACAAGAAAGACATTGGGGTGCTGGAGTGTGTCCAGAGAAGGGCACTGGAGCTGGTAAGGGATCTGGAGCACATCTCTGATGAGGAGCAGCTGAGGGATGTGGGGGTGTTCAGCCTGGAGAAAAGGAGGCTGAGGGGAGACCTTCTCACTCTCTACAGCTCCCTGAAAGGAGGGTGTAGTGAGGGGGGGTCGGTCTCTTCTCCCAAGTCACAGCTGATAGGACAAGAGGAAATGGCCTCAAGTTGCGCCAGGGGAGGTTTAGGATGGATATTAGGAACAATTCCTTCACGGAAAGGGTTGTCAAGCACTGGAACAGGCTGCCCAGGGCAGTGGTGGAGTTGCCATCCCTGGAGGTGTTTAGAAGATGTGTAGATGTGGTGCTGAGGGACATGGGTTAGTGGTGGAGTTGGCAGTGTTAGGTTGATGGTTGGACTTGATGATCTTCAAGGTCCCTTCCAACCTAAACAATTCTATGATTCTAAGACTGTTCATTTATTGGAAGGTGTGGCTGGAGTTACGCCTAATTACTCTGAAGGTCTTCTCAAGGTGGTCCTGAAGCACTTTAAACGAGGCAAGTCACAAAAATATCACGTTACATTTGTCGGCTGTTACATCAAGAGGTTGCTGGTCCGCTCAGGGCATCTTTATACTACTTCTGCGGCGCTTTATGAAAGCGAAGTCGCTGCTTCGAGTTCAGGGCTTTAAATATCGGGGACTAAACGACGCCAGCACCAGCGAACTCCCCGCGCGTGGCACACAAATGAGAGCACCTGCGTTTTTTATTGGTTTAATTAGAGATTTTTTTGAAATATGGCCCTTTTTTGGATTCTTCGGCAATAAAAAAAAAAGGCCTATTTTCTTCTTATTTCCTGTTTGAGGAGCAGATTTGATGATTTCATTGGCGACTGGCGGGAAGCCTGTTCTGCTCGTTGGCTGCGAGCCACGAGCGCTGGCAAGAGCAGCCGACGGGAAGATGAAGAGATTTCCACCCCCTCTGATTTGTGTATTAACAGGGGCAAAGCAGTAGGTGGGCTCGTCGGCGGATGATAAAAATTGAGGGTAGGATGTGTTTTCCCGAGGCAGGTGTGTTGTACCACTGTGACTGACAGGGAGTTACTGAAATTCTGTATATCACGTGGGTTTGTTAATAAATATCAGCAGTTTTGTTGCTTGGAATGTCTACTGTGCTTTCAGACTAGACAGAAGGAAGAAATTCTTTACTCTGAGGATGGTGAGACACTGGAACAGGTCACCCAAAGAGGTGGGAGATGCCTCATCCCTGGAAACATTGATGGTCAGGTTGGACAGGGCTTTGAGCAACCTCATCTAGTTGAAGATGTCCCTGCTCATNAATAGTCTTAAACTGAAAGCTGTGGCTGTACATTGTAGAAATTGGGAGAGAGAGGAACTAGATCCAACCCGCTGCCTGGACAGCTATGGAGAGCTATAGATGTGGAGCTCTGGAGAGTCGTGTTTTGCCTATAAGAAGGTCACAGTTTCAAGCCGTGATCATGAAGAACGACAAATTTGGTTCTTGTGAACTCTGAAATGCTGACAAATCCGTAAAATGAAGAGAAAAAGCAATCTTGAGGGCTGTACTTGAATGATTTGGTTAAAATTGAAATTTTTGTTGTTCTGAACGTCTCCCGCATGTGTGGGACATTCAGGCACAACCAGCTTTGAATCAGAAAGAAAGATCTGCAAAGACTAAGTAGAACTGACCACGAAGGCATTGAGTCCTTGATGAAAATCCCCCTACAGCATAAATACGCGGATGGAAAAAAATAGATTGTTTCCATGCGTTACGCTGAGCGAAGCCGGCAAGCGAGCCGCGGAAAAGGTGACAAGTAAATTAGATTTTAAAATTCTTGCAGCTTTGATAATCTGAGCTGACATCAGTAGCACAGGTTAGAGAAAAGTCTTTTTTTTTCAGAATAATAAGTTCATTTATTTCCTGTGATAGGTAAGAGGCATCAAAGGGCAGATGCTGGCTTCATCTTCCTTCTGCAAGCCTTTCTTGGTGGAATTAGATTGCTGCCAAGAATTGGTGCTGTAATATTTATAATGGACTGTACATGCTGGGAGAGAAAATTGCTGTGCTGGAGGAGACCTCAATGTGCCCCCGTACTGGAAAGGGGGAAATTTTCTTCCTACGTGGGATATTCTGAATTGTTTGTTCGTGAGTTATGGTTTCCATCTCAGCTACAGTGAGTTCAACAGCACTTGTGTGGATGTGTCTGTGTGAGGGTTGGGCCGATGGAGGAATAGTTGGCTGGAGAGTTGGGTGGAGAGAAACCTTATGAAATTCAACAAGGGCAAGTGTAGGGTACAGCATCTGGGGAGGAATAACCTCATGCACCAGTACAGGTTGGGGGCTGACCTGCTGGAGAGCAGCTCTGTGCAAAGGGACCTGGGAGTCCTGGGTGACAACAGGATGTCCATGAGCCAGCAATGTGCCCTGGTGGCCAAGAAGGCCAGTGGCATCCTGGGATGCATCAAGAAGAGTGTGGCCAGCAGGGCGAGGGAGGTCATCCTCCCCCTCTACTCTGCCCTGGTGAGGCCACATCTGGAGTGCTGTGTCCAGTTCTGGGCTCCCCGGGTCAAGAAGGACAGGGAAGTGCTGGAGAGGGTCCAGCAAAGGGCTGTGAAGATGATGAGGGGACTGGAGCATCTTTCTGCTGAGGAAAGGCTGAGGGACTTGGGGCTTTTTAGTCTGGAGAAGACTGAGGGGGGATCTTATCAATGCTTCTAAATCCTTAAAGGGCGGGTGCCAGGGGGATGGGAACAGTCTTTTTTCAGTGGTGCCCAGTGACAGGACAAGAGGGAATGGGCACAAACTTGAACATGGGAAGCTCCATCTAGACATGAGGAGGGCCTTCTCTCCTGTGCGGGTGGCAGAGCAGTGGCACAGGCTGCCCAGAGAGGTGGGGGAGTCTCCCCCTCTGGAGCCATTCCAAACCCGCCTGGATGCCATCCTGTGCCACTGCTGGAGGTGCCCCTGCTCTGGCAGGGGGTTGGATGAGATGATCTCCAGAGGGCCCTTCCAACCCTGACCATTTGGTGATTCTGACCTTCCTCTCCTCGTGGTTTAAGAGGAGACGTGGTGGCTCTCCTGCCATGATATGGGGAACCTGATCTAACAGCAAACTTATCGGGATTAAAACCTCCTCGGAAGGTGAGGATGCCTGGGGAACTGAGGCACTTCCATGGCTGAGTAACAACACAGCTTAAGTGTTGGAGTTTAAACTCTCCCCTTAATGCTCTCTTAGATACCTACTTATACGCATACTACTGCTTTTATAGTCAACTGTCAAATCTGTGCCTTCTTTCTTTGACTTTGCTATAAGTTGACCCAGTACGGAGATTCCCTCCAGAGCTTTGCTACTGCTCTTTGAGGTCAACCCAATTCTCCTCCTCCCCGAAGGGCTGCGGAGAGAGAAGAGCAGGGACTTCCCCTTTCCGTCTTCCCAGTGGAGCTCAGAGGGCTGTCTAAAGACTAAAGGACTTCCCAGCGAGAATGTCAAGACGCGTTTTTCCGGCGCGATAATCGAACCCTAAATACAAGTTGCAGCGATAATTGTCTCGCCCTGAAACGCGTAGGCTACAAAAGCGAGTGCGGTTTGGTTCTCCTGAAACGAGGCCAAATGCTGTGTTTGGCTTGGAGTTTGGGATGAATCTGGCCGAAAACATCTCAGCTGCTTTTGCTCAGATGAGGGATGAGTCACTCCTCCATCCAAAAGCAGCGAGACACACGCTAAGAGGACAGCAGAAAAGCATGTGAAGTGGGTTTTTTTTTTTTTGATGCTTTTTCAGTGAATATGAAACATAATAGTGACTGTTTAAACTCTTCCTCGGTTATTTTGTTTTTAGGGTATTTTGGGGTGGTGCTCCCTGGGTTTTCTTTGCAGGAAGTACGTTTTCAAGTCCTCTTCGGTAGAGCCCACAGACTTGAATTGTGCTTTAAGCTCAGTCCCTTGCAAGGATTTTTCTCCTTTTTGCTGAAAAACCGAGAACTCGGAATAAACCGAACTTCCCTCTCCCCCCTTGGCTAATCCCCGAGCTGTATTTCTCTTTGTGGGTACCCCAAAAGAAACTCCCGCTCAGTTTTATAGAAAGGAAACACACATAGTTAGAGAAGAGCTGGGAGAACCTGGTCCGAGCTCCTGCTTCCCTTGGATTTCTCCTGGGACCTTGAAGGAGCAAGTGGGTCACTGTAGCATCTTCTCAAGTGCCTAAATAGCCCAAGGAGCTCTATTTGGTTAGAAACTGCCCGATTTTGTAATCTCTGTGGCTTTGCTGCCTTTCAATATTTTAACCTGTACCTTAGAGACGCAGTTCCTCATCTATGAAATTGAAATGATGTTATCTCATGTTTACATAAGAATACAAATTAAAGACTGTGATGCACTTGGATTTTATATATATATATACACACATACACCCCCCTATATAATAATTAATTGAAATGATTGTGTACATAGCTATATAACTAGCTGTACTTTGGTTAATCTGAAGCTATTTGGACCTGCCTGCCACAGTGCTTCGCAAGTAATTACTTGGATCTCAACACGCGAGTTGAATGCCAAACCCACGTCGATCCTTATCTCCTGCAGACAGGGCCAGAGACCAGAGTCATCCTTGTTGAAGTCTGACTTCTTAAATCAAAGTTCCCCACTTTAAGCTCTGTCTGTTCTCCCGTTGGTCGCGGCTGCCGGATGCTCGGCGGCACAGACACCCGCGTTTCGGTATCTCCCCGGGGCTGCCATGGCAGGTTGCTACAGAAATAACACCCGAGGCCTGGGAAAACAGAAGATAGCAAATTAGAGTTGTAGAAGTTTATTTCCAAGGATGCTGCGTTGCTCTTTTTATCTGAAATTCTCAGTTACTTTTCAGTATCTTTTTTTCAGTACCTCTTTTTTTTTTTTTTTTGAAGGAATAGTTTGGGATACAGTTGATGGCATTATAGCAGCATTCGGATATCTGAAGGGCGCCTACAGAAAAGCTGGAGAGGGACTTTTTCCAAGGGCAGGGAATGATAGGATGAGGGGGAATGGCTTCAAACTGGAAGAGGGGAGGTTTAGATGAGATATTAGGAAGAAATTCTTGACTGTGAGGGTGGTGAGCCCCTGGCACAGGTTGCCCAGAGAAGCTGTGGCTGCCCCATCCCTGGAGGTGTTGAAGGCCAGGTTGGACGGGGCTTGGAGCAGCCTGGTCTGGTGGGAGGTGTCCCTGCCCATGGCAGGGGGGTTGGAACTGGATGGTCTTCCAGGTCCCTTCCAACCCAAACCATTCTATGATTCTATGAAATGTGGTGTCGAGTATATTGTCCTTACCCATAATGCATGTTCTTTCAAACCTTCTAGTTGAGGTTGTTTATGTGTGTCTCCACCGGCAGGAGAAATCGCGGCAATCGTATGGTCACATCATAAATCACGTAAATTCCGTGTTTTGCGGAATATTTCTGTGTGATGGGATCTACCAGTGGGGAGCGCGTCTGTGCATCGCAGTCTGAGTTGCAGTGTTCAAGGGTGACATTTGATGGGATTTAGATATGCTCTGCATAGTCAGAATACTGCATGTGGTTTGTATTAAGAAAAATAATAATAAAAAAAGGGCCATCCTGCCTTCTTTGTAGTGGTCATTAGCTCTTAATTGATTAATCCCGTCTAGGTATCAATACAATTAACATGTAGTCACCTAATTTAGGTAATCTCCATGGGTTCCCCAGCCAGGTGAAGGCAAGAGGGATTCCTCTTTGTCTGGAGGAAAGCTCCGCTCTCTGCACCGAGTGTGTAGGAAGCCCTGGGAGATGGGTGGTCTAATTTAGGCATAAAGGACAAACGCTCACACATTATTGCTGTTTATATATATTTTTAGCTTGGACATGTGAACTTGATGAAATTTGGGTGGTAACAAAAAGAGATCGTCCATGGAGAAGAGAAGGCTCCGGGGAGACCTTATTGCGGCCTTCCAGTCCCTAAAGGGGGCCTACAGGAGAGCTGGGGAAGGACTTTCTACTGGGGCATGGAGTGATAGGACGAGAGAGAATGGCTTCAAACTGTAAGAGGGCAGGTTTAGATTGAACATTAGGAAGAATTTTTTCACTGTGAGGGTGGTGAGGCACTGGCCCAGGTTGCCCAGAGAGGTTGTTGAGGCCCCATCCCTGGAGGTGTTCAAGGCCAGGCTGGAGGTGGCCTTGGGCAGCCTGGTCTGGTGGGAGGTGTCCCTGCCTGTGGCAGGGGGGTTGGAACTGGATGATCTTCAAGGTCCTTTCCAACCTAAACCATTCTATGATTCTATGTTCTATGGTCTCCTGTATACCGTGCCAATGGCTGAAGCAAACAGAGCAGCTGGAAATTGGGACTGTGGAGCAAATTAGCGTCTCCTTGCTAAGATTTTTGTGTTTTCTCTGAAATACTTTGAGTACAGTCCCAGCTGGTGGTTGATAAGCATTATGTGAAATATCCAGCTCCTGGCAGCGTGAAGTATTTCCAATATCAGACACAAGTTTGAGGAGCGGTTGATCATTTCCCTTGTTGAAAATAAGTAATAGTAAATACACCTATAATTACTTAATGTGTCGTCTTCCGGCCTCATCTGCTCCCGAAACACCGGGTGGGTTTCCATCCTTGGCTTCTCGGACAATCAGGCATCCTCCTCTCCTTCACTGCGCACCGAGGTGCCCTTTGTGGCAAATTGCCTTAACTTCCATCTATATAAACCTTAACTGCCCAAATTTCGTATATAAAAAACGCAAAGGCATAAAATATCTTATTAATATTCACTTTATTGTAATAGTAAAATCCTTTCCTTTGAATCATAGAATCATAGAATGGTTTAGGTTGGAAAGGACCTTGAAGATCATCGAGTTCCAACCCCCCTGCCATAGGCAGGGACACCTCCCACCACACCAGGTTGCCCAAGGCCACGTCCAGCCTGGCCTTGAACACCTCCAAGGATGGGGCCTCAACAACCTCTCTGGGCAACCTGGGCCAGTGCCTCACCACCCTCAAAGTGAAAATCCTTCTCCTTAGGTTGACGGCCGGTATTAGACCGCCTGGTACCGCACTCTACCAATGCTTTATAAAAACATTGCTAAATGCTCGTTGGAAACTTTGGTTTGGGTTCCCCCCCCTAATTAGTTTCTTCTAAATCAGAGCATCCAGCTCTTCATCAGTTTTGTCTCCTCGGAGGTGTACGGCTTCCAGTCCCGTAAGTTGGGGTTTGCGACAAGAAGGGGAAGGGTTGATCTGAGCTGCCGTTCGCGAGGACGTACGTGGGCGCTCAACGTCTGTAACTTGGATTGTTTGGTGAAGTCCGTAGGTCTTGTTCTGCTACCGCTGCTGCGCCTCACTCGG
Source organism: Anarhynchus alexandrinus (assembly GCA_008711295.1). Taxonomy (NCBI): domain Eukaryota; kingdom Metazoa; phylum Chordata; class Aves; order Charadriiformes; family Charadriidae; genus Anarhynchus; species Anarhynchus alexandrinus. Next base: position 129,084 of record VUYV01000542.1, read on the forward strand.
CGCGAATCTTTTCCGAATTGTAAATGGGAGCCAGCAAATAAAAAAGAATATAAAGTAACTAAAGTATAGCACTTTCTTTTTTTTGGAAAGCAGCTCCTGGAAGAGAGAATTAGACAGCGGTTTCTAAAATATTTACATTTTCAGCTTGGCTCACCCATGCTCGCTCCCTCTCCTATTTTCTGAAGCAAGCAGAAGGAAATCGCTCTTTTTCATTACCTTGCTTTGGTGCCCTTCAGCTATTATGTGAATTGAAAGTGAGAGAAAAAAAAAAAAAAAGGTCTTGTCTTGATGTTAAGTAACCTTGCAGACTTTAATTTGAAACAAACAAAGCATTTAAAGCGGTTCTTCTCTGGGGGATTGTACTGAGTGCTACTAAATTGCTGAATATTTAATAGCTAAACACGTTCCAGACGCTGAGGTCTGTCCCCCAAATGATAAGCCTTTTTTTTATTAAGTGAACTTTAATTGCTTAATAATTGGGTCTTCTGGAAGGAAAGATGGGGGATCCTGCTAGGCTGCGTGGTAAATCGGAGTTGGGTACCGCTTCCGATTAAGGTCTCCTAAGCAGGTTTGGGTAGAACACGGGAAAGGTGCATCCATGCCCCTTTGGCCATGGAGCGAAGCATCACCGTGGATGTGCCATGTTTAATTCCAGAGTCCCCTTCAGAAAATTACTTTCTCAGGATATATTTGCTGATCCTCTTCCCTTGACCCAGCTCCCAACGCCCCAAACATCTGAGTGGCTTCAAAACCTGTCTTTGAGAGCCATAAAGACCCAACGATAGTTTTAAGATCTCCTATATTATGGTCCTGCAGAGACCTGAATGAGTTTTGAACGTAACCATGGAAAAAGGTGGTTAGCATCTTTTCACTGGCACATCCTGATCCTACAACGTCCTGGTCTATTATCCGTATATTTTATTATGCTTTTTTTTTTTAAGCTTTAAAAGAAAAAGGGTTGGGATAGCTGCGGAGCGTGATCTGGCCACGCGCAGGGGGATGGCAGGTACAGCAGTGCCGGCGAGGGAAATAAGTCATCCGCGTTAGGATTAGGTCAATCTGCACTAAAACTAATCCTATTACTGTTTTCCTCGCCTAAAGAGGAAGCTGTTGGGATTATTATGGATTTCTGCGGAGGAAAAGGAAGTCCCTTTATGGCATTTGTTTTAATTCTAGTTTTTATAGGAAAATTGTTAGATTTAGCTGTTTTTCCTCCTGGAAAAGTCTGCAGTTTTCAACGGCTTCCCATCGCTGTTCACACTGCGTTTATCTTCAATTTTTTATTTTTTTTTTTTTAATTAAAGTGGTGAATTCTTCTATTTTTCCAGCTTGCAGCAGCTTTGCTGGGGGTGAAAAGCTGTTAATGGTGCGTCTGTGCCAATAGCTCGGCTGGAAAGCAGCGGCCTCACTGTAACGGGGGTGCCGCTTGCGAGGACGGGGTTGGGAAGGACCTCCTTTCCTTCCCTTTGTTCGTAGGGATGACTTGCAAACACGGATATTGGGGAATACCGCTGCCCACGCAACAGTGGGTTCACATAGGTTCTTTTTCACGGGTAGAAATGCCATGAGGAAGCCTTTGCCGAGCCAATTTCAGACTTGCTAAAGACTTTCCCTTCTTTCGGAGCGCTTCATCCAGGCTGGGCTGGGAGATCTCCATGCAGATGCTCTGGGAGACAGGAGCAACGCGGTGGAGGAGGACTGAGAAGAGAGATAGGGAAGCCAAAATCATGCCAGAAAATAGGCGTTGGAACCAGGGAATGAACGTGGGGCTCCCACTCAAGTGTCTTTTCCAATACGCGATCGTTCCCCAATACGTTGATTTGCTGAATATTTGGGTGGCATTTGGGTGGTCTTTGTTCTTCATCAGCTTCTTAAAAACCTCTACTGTTGGCTCCTTTTGGAAAGCCTTCACTGAATGCTGGCTGATAATGTAGAAGATGCTCATTTCCTATATGCTTTTTGGTGGCTTTTGATGTCATTTTTTTTAAGTTTTTCACTCTGTCACCCACTTGGTACGTGTATTTACTGGGATGGCTTCCCGTGGTCCCTCAGGCGGGGGAGTGTGCCCGGCTCAGGGCTGGTGGGGTCATTTCTAGGGACCGGCCAGCACTAGAGCCAGAAGAGGTCCCCAAAATATGTCCGTACCATCTCTAGCCCATCCCTGATCCCAACAGTTGAGTCAGCCTGCGTCTTCTTGATTCCTCCGTATCATGGAAAGAGGGTTGATTTGGTTTTCCCTTTTATTTTTGTCTTTTCTTTGCAAGTTTATCCATGCTCTCTGTAAAGCACCAACGCTTCCAGCTAATAAAGTCCCCGATCTTGATGTCGTCTTTCACTTGCGCTTTGAATCTTGCGAACCGCGTCCTGTTCTCGCCGGGTTTTTCTCCCGTCACACGGGAAGGACGCGGTCCTCGTGTGGTTACACCGAGTGAGGCTGTGGGGTGTCGGGGAGTTTGCGCAATTAAAGCTCCCGGCTCTGCTCTCCTGCCCTCACAAATCGCAAATATTTCAAGGAAAACCAGACACGGGCCGTTCCTCATTTAAAATATTGGATTAGGTGACCTACGCAGCTTATTTAGCAGAGGCTTTTGAGAGTCTTTTTCCTTTTATTTGGAGAAATCCAGCAAGATGCGGCTGTAACACTTCCCTAACCTTTCCGTAGGTGTAGTTGCGCTTTCCTCTGAACGCCGCCCAGTTTGGCTCCTGTGATGACATATCTGTGCTTTGTTAAAGTTGTTCCTGAGTGGGTTTGTAAGTAACGGGGGCAATTGGTTATACTTTCTGTTGCTACTGCATCTTTTCTTTGCTGTTAACGAGTCTAATTTGCAAAGGGCAGTGTTAGTCACCCTGCCATTATAGCGATCTCCAAGTAGCTTTCAGAATATTGCTTAATTTTTTTTTATTTGTTTAGTCAGGATTGCTAACAAATTCCAAATCAGCACGGAAACGACGTGCAACATCTATTTTCGGCAGCTCTATAATTGCTTTTTTCTTTTTGCTTGTGTTTGCAGGGCCGCTGAGGTTTCTTTCCCAGACGGAATCTGTCACGGCTTTTGCAGGAGACACCGTTCTGCTGAAGTGTGAAGTTGTTGGCGAGCCCATGCCCGTGGTGCACTGGCAACGAAACCAGGAGGACTTGTTCCCCAGCCCGGGTGACCCGCGGGTGGCCGTCCTGCCCTCCGGAGCTTTACAGATCAGCAGGGTTCAGCATGGGGACAGCGGGATCTACAGGTGCCTGGCCAAAAACCCGGCCAGTTCTCGAACTGGGAACGACGCAGAAGTCAGAGTTTTGGCAGGTGAGAACTAGACCCTTCTATAGCGCCTTTCTCTCTCGTCTGGTCGTGTCCTCAGGTTCTCTGAAAGAGCAGTCACTCCTCCCGGGGCAGCTAGGCTGATTTATCCCGCTTTCTTTCCAGTTACTTCTATAAGCTTCCAAGTTCTTCTTCACATGGAAGAGCCTGGAGACCTTTAGAAGCAGTTGGATGCAAAGGTGAGGAGTTGACACCGTAGGAAAGTATTCCTGCTGCCTAACTTCGAGTACCAAATTTAGATGTGTACGGAGCTGGTCTCTTCTACACGGTTAATGGAGAGAGAGGAGTACTTCCCATCTCAGAGTACCCTAATTATCGTCCCAGAGCACACTCTGGAAGAGCTCCTCTCACCCCATTGACTGGAAAGGCAATCTGGTGGGACTAGCAGCTCGATGTACCTACTCAAAGTTAGGTCGCTTGGATGCTTCAGCGCCTGATGGGATCTGCCGAGTTGGCCAGAGCGCAGTTTGGGATCTGGCAGGGTTTACCTGTGACAGGCGATGTTCCGAAATTCACGGCCAAGTGAGCATCTTGCTCTCCCTCTTCATCAGCTCATCAGCTAAATAGATAGTTTATTGCTGCGGTATAGCATCAAGAACTGAGCACCAGAAGAGTGCTTTGAAAAAGGTATTGCTGCAAAATTTCCTTCCCCTCTAGTTCTACACGCTAATGTGTAACCACGAATTAAATGGGACAGAGATGATGTATTTTTAGAAATTTTTAATGTATGCGTTTTCTAGTCAAATGTTGGTTTGCACGATTTCTCCCTGAGAGGTAACCGAGCAGGATTCGGTCACAGTTTCGTCTGTGTTTGCGATTTGACATCGAAAGAGATGAACTAAACCCCCGCACCCTCCAAATTTGGGATGACAAACCAAAGCCCGTGTCCTCACTTTCCGCTACAGTAGTACGTATTGATCCTTTTTAGAGCTGCAAAGCAAAATCACGGCCAGAACAGCCGTCAACGGGGGAAGACCGCATCACCTGCAGTTCCCTGTGGGTTTTCCCTTCTTATTTTGGGGACCACAGTTTGTTCCCCGTCTCTGTAGCGTGGACGTGTTCCCCACGCGGTGCTTTATCTAACGGGCTGCCACAGGGTGGCTGCTCTTGGGGCTTCCGAGCTCACCGGGAGCCTTCGAGCCCCCATGCTGTTCCTCATGCGTTGGGCAGCACTGAGACATTCCTATTTCCACAATTATTAATAGCAATGAGAGCAATGGGGGGAAAAACCCCGTATTTTTTTCAGATGTCTCGATTAAAATTAAGAAAATCCCAATATTTTGTGGTTTAGACTTTTTCTAGACAGATTTTGTTTTGTCAGCCTTCTCAGAGTATTGTTAATTTGCCGTGCGTGTGGCAAATCTGATGATTTGAGGATGGATTGGTGTTTCTTCCTTTTCCCAGTTTCGGTCGTTAACATCCCGGCTAAATGGCCTCTCACAGGCTGTCTGTAGGAGAGAGGGGAATTAATTTATCTCTCCCTAGCGTGTTAAAATTTTATACCAGGGAAACACTGGAGCAAATAATGAGGAAAATCTCTAACGAGGAACTGGCGGAGTCCGTCAGACTTTGGCTTAGGGCAAGCAGCACAAGGTCTCATTTTGGAATAATGTGAGCAGACAGCAGCTCTTAGAAGAAATGAGCGGTGCTCCCGAAACACGAATTCAGATCTTATTGAGCCTCATGGGAGTTTCGTTCTCGTGTGCACGCTTTGATGGTTCAGAGCTAGCTGATACTTCGCTGCTAATTCTGCCTCTCCTGGTTTTCGCTTGTTGGTAGAAATCTCTCTTCAGTTGTGGCTCTCCTCTTCCATAATTAGCGACGGCGGAATACTCTTGTTGGCCTTTTTCCCCTGGTTAGCGAGGAGCGAAAAAAGTAGTCTTAAATCCTATTCAAAGGAATAGGCAACAAAACAAAATAAAAAGTGTAGGCGGTATATCATAATTCTGTATATTTTTTTTTTTAAATGCTGCTGCTTCTACGGATAGCGGTTGGGATTTGTTTGAACACGCAGCGTATCTGTCGGGATTTGTGGCAAAACTGACCACAATCGTGGCGAATAACATCTAATCCCTGCAGCGTTCCGAAGAGAATGCAAGAAAAAAGAACGAGGGATAAACAGCTTTTGTCATTTAGTTTCTTTAGTCCGAGTGCCGTTGGCTTAACCGTATGATTTGACATTACGGTGGGTCTGGAGATATCTGTATTTCCCCTTTATAGAAATATTCATCATCCAGCGTGAATACAGGTTAGAAAAACAAAAAATTTGCATGAAGGAATTACTGATTTTCTGGACAAAAAACTAAAATTCATGGAATAGTTGAGCCTTCAACCTCCATTACCGAAGAGAGAGAGAGAGTTTGTAGGTGCGTAGTGTGTCTAAAAGGTGGGGGCAAGGCACTGGGCGGGAAGTTTTGACTTTGATGAGTAAAAGACACTTTAAAAGTGCCCGTTTGTAAGCGCGTTTCCTACGTGCAGCGTGATTCTTCCTGGGGAGGCTCTGGGAAGGGGCGGATTCTTCCCCCAGCGCATCAAAAACCACATTTTGCCAACATCTCCAACCTCCCGAAATCCTCAGTCAGAAACTGTTTGCCTGTAGATGTACACAGGTCAGATGAGAACAGATTTTGACGAGCTTTCATAGAAAAGCCCAACAAATATCCTGGTCTCTAAATTGAAGGGACATGGATTCAACAAATGGACCACTCTATGGATAAAGAACTGGCTGGACGGTCGCAATTAAAGAGTTGCGGTCAACGGCTCGATGTCCAAGTGGAGACCAGTGACAAGTGGCATTCCTCAGGGGTCGGTGCTGGGACCTGTACTGTTCAATATCTTTGTCGGCGACATGGACAGTGGGGTAGAGGGCACCCTCAGCAAGTTTGCTGATGACACCAAGCTGTGTGGCGAGGTAGACACGCTGGAGGGGTGGGATGCCATCCAGAGGGACCTGGACAGGCTGGAGAGGTGGGCCCAAGCCAACCTCATGCAGTTCAACAAGGCCAAGTGCGAGGTCCTACATCTGGGTCGGGGCAATCCCAAGCCCAACTCCAGGCTGGGGGGGGAATGGCTGGAGAGCAGCCCTGAGGAGAAGGACCTGGGGGTGCTGATCAACGAGAAGCTCAACATGAGCCAGCAATGTGCTATCTCAGCCCAGAGGGCCAACCACATCCTGGGCTGCATCAGAAGAAGTGTGGCCAGCAGGGTGAGGGAGGGGATTCTGCCCCTCTACTCCACTCTTGTGAGACCCCACCTGGAGTACTGCCTCCAGCTCTGGAGTCCCCAACATAAGAAGGACATGGACCTGCTGGAGCGTGTCCAGAGGAGCGCCACGAGGATGATCCGAGGGCTGGAGCACCTCTCCTATGAGGAGAGGCTGAGAGAGTTGGGGCTGTTCAGCCTGGAGAAGAGAAGGCTCCGGGGAGATCTTCTTGCGGCCTTCCAGTCCCTAAAGGGGGCCTACAGGAGAGCTGGGGAAGGACTTTTTACTGGGGCATGGAGTGATAGGACGAGGGGGAATGGCTTCAAACTGGGAGAGGGCAGGTTTAGACTGAACATTAGGAAGAAGTTTTTCACTGTGAGGGTGGTGAGGCACTGGCCCAGGTTGCCCAGAGAGGTTGTTGAGGCCCCATCCCTGGAGGTGTTCAAGGCCAGGCTGGAGGTGGCCTTGGGCAGCCTGGTGTGGTGGGAGGTGTCCCTGCCTATGGCAGGGGGGTTGGAACTCGATGATCTTCAAGGTCCTTTCCAACCTAAACCATTCTATGATTCTATGAAACCTTACAAAAACTCTTGAGGAGTTTATAACGTGTCGGGTTTTATCTGTTGCTCTTAATTTTAAGAGCAGCCATTGCACCTTTTTGCTAAAAGCTCGTTTCAAATGCACATTTTCACCTTTTGAACTGAAGTGCTCTTCTTTTCTCTGAGTCTGGAAACATTCTCAGGTGAAAAGTTTCAGCAAATCCTGAAAACATGAGGAAATACATATCCAGGTAACTACATGCACTCACTTAATTCAGAGGGAATAATGCTACCGTACCAAAAAAAAGCAAACGATTTCATCCAAGCCACTACTAAGGAATTAATTCTTAGCGCAATTCATTACTTCTGGAAATTAATGAGGCAGTTTCTTTGGGAGGTGTGTACACTTCAGCAATACAGATGACATTTTAAAAGCAAAAGTTGAGTAGTTCGCCGCCCGGAAGCTATTAATTCCCTATTTCTAAATAATAATCCCGTGTTTATCACGAGCCGTTCGAGCAATCTGCCGCTGTGCTGTTGTCTATTATGGAGGTTCCCTCTCTGGCTGCGAGCTTGTCTGCGGAGCCGCGGTGCGAGATAACGGTAACAATGCCGTGTAATTCCTTCCCGTTTAATGCAAATAGAGTTTGGCTGCTGCTGGTGTGGTTCAGCTCCGAAAAAGGGACCGAATGGGAATGGATCCCGCCAGAAGGAATTAGGACGGAGAGGTTGATGGTCGCGTTGAAGTAACTGCACACAGCAGAAGTGGCCTCATGAGCTCCGGTTTGCTTTGATGCTGAAGTGACTTTGCTTTTTAGAAGAGCGATTGTAATGTTAAAAGCTCACCGTGAGCCGGCAATGTGCGCTGGCAGCCCAGAAAGCCACCGGCATCCCGGGCTGCATCCCCAGCAGCGTGGCCAGCAGGGCGAGGGGGGGGATTGTGCCCCTCTGCTGTGCTCTGCTCTGGGGAGACCCCCCTGCAGCGCTGCCTCCACCTCGGGGGGTCCCAACAGCAGAAGGACATGGAGCTGTTGGAGTGGGGCCAGAGGAGGCCCTGGAGATGCTGCGAGGAGTGGAGCCCCTCTGCTGGGAGGACAGGCTGGGAGAGTTGGGGGGGTTCAGCCTGGAGAAGAGAAGGCTCCGGGGAGACCTTAGAGCCCCTTCCCGTGCCTAAAGGGGCTCCAGGAGAGCTGGGGAGGGACTCTTCATCAGGGAGATCCCATAGGACGAGGGGGAACGGTTTTAAACTGGAAGAGGGGAGATTTAGATGAGATATCAGGAAGAAATTTTTTCACTGTGAGGGTGGTGAGACACTGGAACACATTGTCCAGAGAAGCTGTGGCTGCCCCATCTCTGGAGGTGTTCAAGGCCAGGTTGGATGGGGCTTGGAGCAACCCAGTCTAATTGAAGATGTCCTTGCTCATGGCAGAGGTGTTGGAACTGGATGATCTTCAAGGTCCTTTCCAACCCAAACCATTCTACGATTCTGTGAATGTTAGACTTATTTTAATGCAGCATAACATGGTGGTATTGACAGAGTTTTGCAGTTACCGCTGTCGTAGCTTGATTTTGAGTAGTCATGTCAACACAGGAAGCATCACGTCTGAGGACATCCGATTTGGCCGATGTCTGTATGGGAAACAGAAGGGGTGGAGTATACTGAATTCCGTGGTTTGGCATGACTTTGTTGTTTAATGAGTTTTATAGTTAAACTTAGTCACGAGGAAGGTCTGGCGAAGCTGATGCCCACAATCTCTTTGAAGCTCAGCCATGGGGTCCTCATGCAACGCACTGAGCCTGCGTCAGGTGCAGAGATAACCGAAATATTTTTTCTCATTTTTATACCCCGGGAGGATCCCTGCCTTGATGTACAGTCCCGAACGGCCACTAATTGTCTAAGTCAGGTCTTTACCTTCTTCTTAACCTCAACGGCTTAACAGTGTTTATTCTTGGACGAAAACAGAAGCGCCCCACTTAAATTAAATTCTGAACTTGGGAATTTTTTATTTTTAAATCTAACCAATTTAATGTTCTCTAGTGCCTTATTCCCGCGGGGGCACCTTGTCCTAATTCCAATGAGTACATAGAAAAACCAACCAACCAAAAACCTCAGCCCAAATAGCGGTGCTTATAGATGAAGGGAATTGCCGAGGCGATGCACGCCAGCGGAGCTGGGTCCCCTTCCACGGGTGGATCCAGGTCACGGTAGAAGCTCAACTCGTTAGCACCGCGTGTATTTTGCCACTCGTTTAGCGGCCACGCGATGTGGGAAACTTCTGGTTGGAGCCGAGGATGCTCTGGGAGGGATTTCTGTCGGGCGAATACCGGCTGAATGTGAGCTTCCAGTTGAAGGCAGTAGCTGAGGGAGTGAATGTTGATAAATTAAGAATGGTTCAGAGAAGAATTATAGTGTTTACTGTACAGAGCCTGCCTTTTGGTAAACACATGGGAAATTTTGTACTTTATCCAGCAGATCTTTATAGACTTGCTCTTAGTGTGCTCTAGAAGCACTTACTTGGGGGAAAAAGGCTCTTTAATCTGCAATTTTTTATAAACGACATGAAAACCTAATGACTAGAAACCTGAAGCTATATTCTTGCAGTCAGAAAAAAAAGCTAAACGCTTAAAACCAGTAATAGCCATTGGAACTGTTTATATTTGTACTGAATTTTCCGTCCGTTGCGTTTCAATCAAGGCTGGATTTTTCACCGCTGCTCCTTCTGCCTTTCAAACCGAGCGGCAAATGGATCAAAAGCCTCGTCCGGAGCGGCGCACCCAGCGCGGGCATCGCTTCTGCTGCCAAAATGGGAGAATTTCTATTAAAGATTTTGGTTTTAAGTCGTTAGGAGAGAAGCATTTGGGTGGGGTATCATTTGGCTGGAATTACTGTGATTTTTTTTTTTAATTATCGGTAGTGTTTGGATCAATTGGGGGGATATTTTCTTGGTTCGTAATATAATTTCCCGAGGTGTCGCCTGTTAAAAGTCAAGTTTGAAAAGAAGGCGGCAGTGCGAGAGCGTGCGGACGTGCCATCGTCTCGCCGTGCGTATCCTTACGAGGTAAATCCCTAGTTAGAAAAGATCCATGTAATAACTTCCAGTATCTGGGTTATCCCAAATAAATACCACTGCTGAGGTGGCTTTATAATGTTCTGACCTTTAACAACAAACAAAAGAGGTTAAATTTAAAAAGCGTATTAATAATCCCGGGGAATGAGCTATTTTGCCTCTCTCCCCAGGATAAATCTGATTAGTGTTTTGTGGATTGATTACATATGCGCCGAGGTTTCGGCGATTGCTCGAAACGCGATTGGTTTTTAGTCCTTAAATTTGAAACGGGGATTGAGTTCAGAACGAGCACCTTCGGAATGCGATGTGATTTATTTCTGAATGTGTTTGAAAGCATAAGTTGTTATTGGAAGGTTCATAGAATGTTCTTGATATATAAGTAAGGTTCTTGATATATAAGTAAACTTAAGAAATTGAGGCGGCTTGAGGATGCTGACGCTCAACAAGTGGCCCGTAGGCTGGATTGCAAATTTGGGGGTGCGAAGAAGAAGAAGGTAATTCGCTCGGAATTTATCACTGATTCCCCTCTCGAAATGCAGTTCACAAAGAATCTCAAAAAGGGACTTGAGTAGCGTTGGAACAGCCTTTGCGTTCCTGCTTCGAGATGTCTTTTATGCTAAATAGCGGCGCTAGAGCTTTCATATGGAGTGCGGTTTCATACTACTACTAATTATAATAATTAAAAAAACCCATACTAATTAATTATTAGTGAATATTAACGGCTGTTATAGATCCTAAACATCAGAGATGGTTCATCAGTTGCATCCAGGTTTGGCGTTTTATGAACTTGGAGGGTTTGTTTTGATTTTTTTGGGGGGGGGCGCTTTTTTTCAATTTTATTTAATTCCATGAAATACATTTGCTGCGTTCTCTGGCCGTTAACCCAAAATTTTGCTCGCAAAACGTACGCAACTGTCTCCTCGCCACTAAATTTTTGGAAAGTTGTCTCTTAAACCAGAAGAGAATTCCCCTGGGTGGGAGTCAAGGTAGGAGATGGAGAGAATTTAAGTGTTAATTACGAATCAAATGGCTACTGGGGAATTGCAACTGTTTTATATATACACAACAGAGTGTTACTATACCACGCCGAAAGAAAAGGCGGTCCGAATTGAAACCCCCGGCAGTTTGGTTACCAAAAAAAATTAGAAAAAAAAAATAAAAAAAATGGAGTAGATAATGTGAAAATAGTAATTTTGAAGTAAAAACCAGAATTTGTGGAGAGCCAAAGGAATGAAAGATGTGGAAGATAGCAAGAATTAGTAAAGTTCAGGGTACAAACGCTTTTCAAATGTAACTGAAACGATATTTACTATGAATGGGTGAGAGTGGTAGAACTTGTTTCAGTGTTCATCAAGGCAGAAAAGTAAAACAAAACAAAAAAGAACTAATTTTTGAAAAAATATGTGCTTGTACATATGGCACTGATTATTTAAAGATATTTTCACATTAAAAAATCAATTAAAAAATTAGTACTGTCTTCACAGGAGTGGCTTAAAAAGCTTGGCCAAGACCAGATGTTTTCAGGTCATTATATCCAAATAAAAACGTAGCTCCTGGAGGAGCTGAGAAATTCTCAGGACCATTAATTCTTGGCTGTAAATTTGGAATAGTGAAGTTTCCAGTGGTCCTGGAACAAACCAACCAACCCTTGAGGAGCTGATGGGCTGCGAGACACAAAATAGTAGGATGGTCCGAAAAATGAAGACCAGTCCATATCAGTGTATGAAAACAGAGGGTGTCAACGTAATTTTTGGCGATGATTTGGATCATTGTAGTGGTTCGTGGTACAGGAGACGGGGGACATCCCCGCGGAGGTCGGTGTGGCGTAGGGCGTCAGAAACGGTGCGGCAGGTTTGGAGGAGGCTCCGAGACCGGCCATAAAAATCATTTAAAAGATTGTCTCATTGACTGATTAAAGGCTACGAATCAGTTTGGGGCTGCCACTTGTTGGCTAAGCTTGTCTTTGTGGGTTTTTTTTTAATTATCTTTATTTTTTCGACTCCAAACAGGCTAGGACAGGGAGTAAAATCTCTCTCCTCTCCAGTTATTATCGTAAGACCTCATAAAAAATCTCGTATTAGGGTCTTCTCTGGATTCAGTTCCTACCTTGATCAAACCGCTGCTCCTTAATTGCTTGTGTCTTTGCATCTCGAGGACGAGGTAGGGCTGGAATGATGTCTGCCCAAGCTCTGCTGAAAGGTAGGGTGAAAAGGCGTTGCTGCTTTCTCACCTCAGCTCTGTTCTCCGCGTTCGGGATAGAGGATAACATAGTTGTGGAGCAGTTCCTCATTCTGTTTCAATTTTGCCTCTAAAACATTAATGGCTAGAGAAAAAGCCTTCCTGCTTTTGTCTTGTAAATACAAACCAGCAAGGTCCCTTCTCTACCCCTGCAGTAATAAATTTGATCTTATTCTTTTACCTGAGGATCTCCAAGAACAAGGCGAAGGGCTGTAAATATTTTTGTCTTCATTATGGATGAGGAAACTGAGCGTCTCGCAAGAAATCATCATTAAAGCCAGAAATAGGACCCCTGATGTATAGTCGCACGTTCCAGCAGCGACTTGGCACAGTTCTCCTTGCACTTTAGCTTAATATATTTTGAAGTTACTGCGGTAAGAAGAATGTCTTCACGCCCTGATGTGTGTCGGTGATAAAGTTACAGTCTTTGTGTGTCCTTTCTTTGTTGTGAGGGCCACGGAGATGCTGCGAGGGCTGGAGCCCCTCTGCTGGGAGGACAGGCTGGGAGAGCTGGGGGGGTTCAGCCTGGAGAAGAGAAGGCTCCAGGGAGACCTTAGAGCCCCTTCCAGTGCCTAAAGGGGCTCCAGGAGAGCTGGGGAGGGACTCCGGATCAGGGAGGGGAGCCATGGGACGAGGGGGAACGGTTTTACACTGGAAGAGGGGAGATTTAGATGAGATATTGGGAAGAAATTGTTGCCTGTGAGGGTGGTGAGCCCCTGGTGCAGGTTGCCCAGAGAAGCTGTGGCTGCCCCATCCCTGGAGGTGTTCAAGGCCAGGTTGGACGGGGCTTGGAGCAACCTGGGCTGGTGGGAGGTGTCCCTGCCCAGGGCAGGGGGTTGGAACTGGATGGTCTTTAAGGTCCCTTCCAACCCAAACCATTCTATGATTCCTTATTACTGAGCTGCTGCTGGTCGTGTCGCATCCCAGAGCTCTGCTGAGCCGGGCTTGCGGATTTTGGGAGAGGAGGGTGGAAGGGCTGAACCAGAAGAATGCTGGCAAAGGGGGTTGGGAGGTGGAGGCAAAAAAAAAAAAAGGCAAAATCCCGATGTAGTAAGTGCATTCTGGTTATACATTTTAATGCATTCTGTATATTGAGAGATCGGTATCATTTTAATGACAGATTTCTCTAACGCTGGTCACGCATAACCCTTGCTTTCTCGTCGGGATTAAGTGTTCAGCCTCCAGGCGTGATGGTGAGATGAGGTTGGGGAATTTTGTTGGCCTTTCTTCACTGACAGCAGAGAGCAAAATTGGGTTTTATTTGGTATACATCTTTATCTCTTTTAATCGAGTTTCGAAATGTGACTATTGAACACTTAGAGATAGTCCGTCACATCAGTGTCACATTAAAGGCATCTCAGTTCTGTAATTTGCAATATAAAAACTGCTGCAATAAAAAAAAATCTACCAGCAAAATACAATATTATCCAAATACATTGAGAAGAATTTTCATGTGTGTGATACGATGGGAGTCTTCTGTCAATTGAATAACACTTACAAATGCAGTGTAGCCCAAAGTAGCTTAGCTCAGTGAGATGCCATACAACACATTTTTACGAAAGCGTTTCCTTTTTTTTTTTAAAAATCTATAATGTAGCTGAAATACTGCGGTAACATTTTTCTCCTGGAGTGCTGAAGAGCTGTATCTGTACAGCTGAATCCAAGTGAACCGCTTGCAACTTCGTTTGCTTTGGAAGACCGAAATAAATTGCATCGTCTTGAGTTCCGCTCGCTTAAGACCAATTTGGTGTGAGCATAAATACATCCCAAACTCTTATCAATGCGTATTGACACAAATCTGGGGGTTTGTTGAGAGAACGATCAGTGATTGACTTATAAAGTATGCTGGTAAAATGGGACCAAAGCTATGCCTTTAACATAAGATTGAGAAAAAAAAGTAATTCAGGACCTTTCCCTGCTGCAGAACACATATATGTCCTTAATTACATCACAGAATATCTCAATTCCTCCGTTAGCCATCTATAAAAAGGAGATGAAATGACTTATCCTAATAAGGCTTTGTGAAGGTATATATTTTTTTTGCCAGTATTCTCAGATATCAGCGTAATGGGGACTACCGAAATCACATATCCATTTGCAAATCCGATTTGTGGTTTTGAATTTGAACTTGGTGTCATTGATTTAACGAGCACGGAAAATATGTGTATAGCTGTATGTCGTCACTGCGCGTTGTGTGCGCAAGAAAAATGCCAAATACGAAACGAGAGGTTTTGCTTTGTTTGGAGAAAATTAAGTTCTTACAGCTCAGTGCTTTATGATCAGGTTTGGGTATATCTGTTCCTTCTTAAATGTTATTATATAAAATAAAATCAAGGAATGGCAGCAACGCAGTAGGTGCTCGGCGGGCTGGGAGGTCAGCGCAGCCCTTGCTTCCAGTTTGGTGCTGGTCCAGCGTCAGGCTCGGACCGTGCGCGTTGATGGGGTCTGTGGCCCATGGGTGGGAGCAGCTCTCCCCGCATGGACCCAGGTGAGCACTTGGCTTGGAAAGCTAACGCTGAAGATGACCAAGAGGTGTCCCATCACCTCCCCGTGGATGGGGACATCGCAGCTGTGAGCTCAGGCCACAAATGACACACATTGGTGCGTAAGAGATTAAACCATGGCTGAAATGAAGTTGGTGCCTCCAATGGAGAGAGGGCTTCATGCAAAGAATTCCTCATCTGCTAAAGCTGGTCCATAGCTGGTTGATTATGTGGGCTTGATTGTGGCGTACAAGTACCTCGTCAGGGAGAAAACACCGAGTGCTCTTTAATCAAGTGGAGAAGGGCTTAACAAGACCTTGGGTATCTTTATAATCAAGACTGGATGCCATCCTCAAGAGTGCACTTCATCCAAACATGCTTTTGAGCTCAGGATGGGTGTGATCCTGTGCCCTGGCATAGAGAAGAAACAACATTTAATGGCCTTTTGGTCTTAAAATCTCACTAATTTTTTTCCTTCTCTCTTATGTAAAAAGTCTAATTTGCTGGACTGATTTTTATATTTTTTTTTTTATTACTTAGCTGGAAATAACTGGTTGCACTGGTGTGACAGTGAGGAGTTTGATCAGGCAGGTCTGAACCAGGTACTGAAATGGCTGCCTGGGCACTCGATGTGCACAACTTCCTTCAGCTCACAAAAAGTGAGTTCCTCACGAGCTCTTTTGGGTCACTGATGCGTATTTTTGTAGAGATTACTCAGAACAGTGAGTAATTTTGTTTTTTCCCCTGCCAAGCAGAAGTTGGTGGAGACCATACCTCCTTTGGCGTAACCTCTACAGCAGAGGTTTGCAGTCTGTGGTCCCACAGACGTTTTTGGTCAATGAATTCTTTTAACGTCCAACACCATCTCCGTTGTTCAAGGCGCATCTCAGCTCTTTGAGAGGAAATTGGGCATGTCCACCCTAAAGAAAGGGGTGCCTTTGGAGGCTCCTTGGTTCCTTGCAAGGTTATGGTTCAGCGATGTCCATCCTTGGGCAGTCTGGTCTAGTGGGAGGTGTCCCTGCCTATGGCAGGGGGGTTGGAACTCGATGATCTTCAAGGTCCTTTCCAACCTAAACCATTCTATGATCCTATGATTATAGCTTCAGATAGCACTGCCTTTCACATCCTACTTACTGAGCTCTGGTTTTAGGCCACCTCTGGTTTTTTGGAAGGTGGTACAAAGCCAGAGATTGTGATATGCCAACTTGAAGAGTCTGTGATAGCATGTCGGTCCTCCTTACTAAATACTCCTGGGGAAACTGGCATTTTGTATCATGAAAGCTGGGGTTTTGTTTCTTGATGCTTAAAAAAAAAAAGGTGTTAGTTGCTCCATCCAGATCCCTCTGGTGGTAGAACTGACGCTGGTCTTTACCACAAGGACGTAAGGACCAGCTGGGGTTGGGATTTCTGCGGGCTGTGTTCGGTACAGTGGATGTTGGCGGCCACCAGTGACGCCCGAGGGCACAGCCATCACCTCCTGGGAAGATCAGCCCTTGCTGGGGACTTGCCTGAAGAATGTGCAAGTTCTGATCTTCCTGGGTTTGAACCCACAACTCTCTCCCTCTTATTATTCTGGAAAGGATAAGATGTTTTCTTCTTTTTTCCTTCCTGTAACGTGTTTTCTTCAACTCTCTATGTGGTTTTAAGCTGCTAACTTTGGCTGTACCCTTCGCTCCCCGTTCAACTGGATATCAAGCAGCAAAACAGTGCTTCCCAACTGACACGTTTGGTGTCCATCTGCTGATGAAAGAAGGATGTAGAGAAGATGCCACCCTTTCAGCTGGCAGCTAGATCATTGCGGGGTTTGGGAGAGTTCAAATACGAGCTTAGGCTTCTCTTTGGGAGTTTTGACTGGAGCAAAAGATGGAAATCATAGAACCATAGGATGGTTTGGGTTGGAAGGGACCTTTAAAGGCCATCTAGTCCAACCCCTTCACCACGAGCAGGGGCATCTTCAACTAGATGAGGTTGCTCAGAGCCCTGTCCAACCTGACCTGGAATGTTTCCAGGGTTGGGGCATCCACCACCTCTCTGGGCAACCTGGGCCAGTGTTGATGAAGACGATGAAATAAAGAAGAGCAGGCGATAGCAGTGCCATGGCAGAGCATGGAACCTTCTCCCTCCTCCAGGGAACGGAGCGTTTCTCTGCAGAGCGGGTGAGCAGCAGCCAGCCCAAGGCAATGCCACGTCACAGACATGGGTGGATGCTGGAAGCAAAAGGAGCCGTCCTAAATGAGAATAAGTGTTGGAAAAGGGAACTAAGCAAGAGATGAGACGATGATTATTAAACATAAGCTTTAGTGGGGATAAAAGCATAGATGTGCTTTATTTTACAGGAGGGTGTAGTACTGGTGTTTTCTCACACTGAAATCATATGTAGCTACCCATTAAATGAAAAACTAATTTGAAATACATTTTAGACTAAAGCATTTTTGACGATTTTATGTTAATTAAGGGATCCCAAAATAATAATAAAAAATACTTACTTACCTTTGACTCCATCCTTTGTCACCTGCCCTTACTGTCTAATGACGTAAATCCCAGTTTGGCGTTGGACAGTGACTTTCCCCTTCCATTGTTCAGTAGTTTGTCATGTTGGTACCCTCTTAGTTTAACCCTGGACTTGGTGGTGCTGTCTGCCTGCATACCTTCACGCGAACAGGTTTGCTTTCCTTGGGATGCTCGTTCAATTACGTCTCTCAAGAACATCCAGAATTTTGCCAGGCAAATTACAGGAGAGGGGAAAAAAATCCCCAATAAAATACAGTTGTTTCTCACTTTCCTTGAGGGGTGGTGTTGCTTTAACCTGTGCTAGTTTTTAACTGATCTTCAGATTGTTGACAAAGTTATAATGAAAACGTTATTTTCTTGGAGGAGTTAAGACAGGAGTGATGTCTCATTAATGGTGTTTCTAGGCTCCGATACAACAAAAGTGTATTTCACATCGCTGTAAAATATGAATGTGCTGTCTTGCTTTCTTCCAAGTACAGAACAGAAATATATATTGAGCTACTTCTCTGCGTGTTAGGATTTTGTAACTTTGTCTAATATCCGGTCTATACCACCTCTGGAATCCCATTTATTCCAGATGTATTTGAAGAACCCTTTCAGCCAAACGTATTCTACTAAAGCCTTCGGTTTCAATTATCAATCATTTCCTTTTTCGAACTTTAAATTTAATCTTCATTGATGTCTTTTTTCCCTGGTCTTTTTATTGCTGTGCCTCTTACTGTTGTTCCCGTCTTCCATCCTAACCTGGATCATTGTTTTAATCAAAGGCGACCTCTTTGTGATTTCAGAACTAAGCGTTTCTGAAGGGAAGGAGACATTACACATCCTCTGCTGGATTAAACGCTTCTCAGCTGGACGGCCAGGCCCAGAGAGTGGTGGTGGATGGAGTTAAATCCAGTTGGTGGCCAGTCACAAGTGGTGTTCCCCAGGGCTCAGTGTTGGGGCCGCTCCTGTTTAATGCCTTTATTAATGATCTTGATGAGGGGATTGAGAGCACCCTCAGTAAGTCTGCAGATGACACCAAGTTAGGTGGGAATGTTGATCTGCTTGAGGGTAGGAGGGCTCTATGGAGGGACCTGGACAGGCTGGATCCACATGATGAGGCCAACAGTATGAGCTTCAACAAGGCCAAGTGCCGGGTGCTGCACACAACAACCCCATGCAGCGCTGCGGGCCTGGGGAGGAGTGGCTGGAAAGTTGCCTGGTGGAGAAGGACGTGGGGGTGTTGGTCAACAGCCGGCTGAACGTGAGCCAGCAGTGTGCCCAGGTGGCCAAGAAGGCCAACACCATCCTGGCCTGCATCAGGACTAGTGTGGCCAGCAGGACTGGGGCAGTGATCATACCCCTGTACTCGGCACTGGTGAGGCCCCACCTCAAGTGCTGTGTTCAGTTTTGGGCCCCTCATGACAGGAAAGACATTGAGGTGTTGGAGCGTGTCCAGAGAAGGGCAACGGAGCTGGTGAAGGGCCTTGAGAAATAAGTCTGATGAGGAGCGGCTGAGGGACGTGGGGGTGTTCAGCCTGGAGAAAAGGAGGCTGAGGGGAGACCTTCTTGCTCTCTACAGCTCCCTGAAAGGAGGTTGGAGTGAGATGGGTGTTGGTCTCTTCTCCCAAGTTACAACCGATAGGACAAGAGGAAATGGCCTCAAGCTGTGCCATGGGAGGTTTAGGTTGGACGTTAGGAAAAGCTTCTACACTGAAAGGATTATCAAAGACTGGCCCAGGCTGCCCAGGGAAGCAGTCCAATCGCCATCCTTGGGTGTATTTAAAAGTTGTCTAGATATGGTGCTGAGGGCCATGGTTTAGAAGTGGGCCCGGTAGAGTTAGATAACGGTTGGACTTGATGATCTTAAAGGTCTTTTCCAGCCATCACAATTCTACGATATTAAGAATCATAGAATCATAGAATGGTTTAGGTTGGAAAGGACCTCGAAGATCATCCAGTTCCAACCCCCCTGCCATAGGCAGGGACACCTCCCACTAGACCAGGCTGCCCAAGGCCACCTCCAGCCTGGCCTTGAACACCTCCAGGGATGGGGCCTCAACAACCTCTCTGGGCAACCTGTGCCACTGCCTCACCACCCTCACAGTGAAAAACTTCTTCCTCATGTTCAATCTAAACCTGCCCTCTTCCACTTTGAAGCCATTCCCCCTCGTCCTATCACTCCATGCCCCAGTAAAAAGTCCCTCCCCAGCTCTCCTGTAGCCCCTTTAGGGACTGGAAGGCCGCACTAAGATCTCCCCGGAGCCTTCTCTTCTCCAGGCTCAGATATTGGGTACTATTTACAGATTCTTTTTCTCTTCTGGTTTTGCACATCTGTTATCATCTTTCGACAACTGACTTTAAAAACAAATAATGCTCAAAACAAACCAACTAAACCAAAAAGCTTTGGTTTTCTGCCAGTTAGCCACCACGTGTTTAACTGCGTACGTTAAGGTAATATATGTCTTTGTGGTTATTGTAAAAGAGATGATTCCCAGGCCAAAAGCATCCCTGTGCTCAGCTGAGACATCTTCACAGATGGCGGCTCTCGAGTTGTGTGTGGCAACTTCTGCAGCAGTTGCACCGAGCCATGGCTGGAAGTTGCGTGTCCATCTGGTTACGGGGAGAAGTTGAAATATGCCGTTGTTGTAAATCCGGAACGGATGCACGCGGCGAGTTACAGTTTCTTTCTGCTTGTACGGGAGAACCAGCTGATTGCTTGGAGACGATCCTGGAAGATCCTTGTAGTTGTCAATTTGGTGGGAATATTCATTTATATTGTGTTAATTTTTATGTTTGTGTCAGGAAACAAGGAGTAATGTTTAATGGCTGTGGTCCAGCACATTTGTTTCAACATCTGTGATAAGAAAATGAAGTCATTTTCAAGAGAAGGAACAGACTCATTAAAGAGCAAACAAACCCAACTGGTTTCCTCAGCGTATGGCTCTGTGACGGTATTTCAGGCACAGCGGGTGGGACTTTGGGTCTAGGTTGTCCCCTGAAGGTTGGGTTGTCCCCTGGTGAGTGGTGATCCACCCGTGGCAGTCAGAGGCAGAGATTTTAGCTCATCCTGAAGCGGTCACCCTGAGCTCGGCTGCGTTGTCCCCAGGTGGGTGTCTAGGGCTGGCTGAGACGTGCGGGGTGGCCGTGTGGACACCTCCCGTCAGGCAAAGGAGAATTTGAGACACGAATCTTTCTACTTAGTCCTTCTCGATTCAGATTTTTTCCAAGTGATTTCATTCATTTTCTGTGTTTTCCTAACTCGAAGCTTTCCTTGTCTTCTCTCACCTGCCGTATTTACGAACTTCCCTCTTGCAACTCCAAACTGGTGGCGTTAATCCAGTACCGCTCTTAACCTGATGTCTATCTCGGTCTTTTTTTGCCTTCTGTGCCTTTTCCTGGGGCTTTCCAAGACCTGACTTAATACCAGGCTATAAACGCTCCTTTCCCAAATGCTGGTATTTTTCTGCCTTCAAATTGCTCCCTGGGGTTCAACCTGGAAGCAGCTCCAAGATTGTCATTTGATACACTTTTTATATGGCTGTACTATGATTTATTTATTTTTTTCTATTTTTCCATCAGTAAGAACCTGTGAAAGCTGCGGTCTCTCAGGTCCTCTATTGATCAGTCGTTTTATATTTTATATTCCCCATTCCCAACAAAAAAAAATGTTTTGTTTGGTGTTTTTTGTTGTTTTGTTTTGTTTTTTTTTAATGGATAACTGTCTCTTTTTTGCTCTCGCAGATCCAGGTTTGCACAGGCAGCAGTTTTTCCTGCAGCGACCGTCCAACGTGGTGGCCATGGAAGGGAAGGACGCTGTTCTGGAGTGCTGCGTTTCTGGGTACCCCCCTCCCACCTTCACGTGGCTGCGAGGAGACGAAGCGCTCCCCGTCAGGTACCTCAGCCCTTCGGGGGTCGCGTAGCTAACACCACGTTCCCTTGGGCCAAGTACCGGCAAACCACTGAGTAATGCCTTAAATTCAGCGGGGCGGATTCGGAGGCCGTGAGATTTTCCTCCTACGTGATAACGAGACTGGATGCGTCTCTTGCCTGCTGCAATAACTCATCTCTGCACCGAATCCAAGGGTGGAATTTGATCGTAAATGTCGCCTGGCTGGTATTTAAAATGAAAGCGTAAAGCCATTAACAGCAAAAATCACAGCCGAGAATTACAGCATAATTTACTGCGTGTATTTTTCTAGATAGAGATATAGCACCGTAACGCGCTGTAGACACGTGTTATCGATGTTTCAGGTCCAAAAAGTATTCGTTACTGGCTGGCAGTAACTTACTCATATCAAACGTGACCGACGACGATTCCGGGACGTACACGTGCGTGGTCACCTACAAAAACGAGAACAGCAGTGGCACTGCAGAGCTGTCAGTGATGGGTGAGTACGTGAACTACTCCCACTTTGCTTTTCCAAGTGGTTTAAATTACTCCCTTTGCCGGAAAGACTTAATTTCAGAACTCCAAATAACCGCAAACTATACGAGTGCTGTCCCTGCTTTGGTCAGGAATTCACACCCGTGGAAATCGAGTCCTGTAAGTCTTTGAACGCCTCCCCCCGTGCCCGATAGCTTTGCTGTCACCCAACATCTCATGGCATCGGATGCTAATTGCTACTGCCTTCTGTACATCATCCTTACCCTCGGCTTCTCCTTCCTGAAGCCTTATTTTTGGTATTCCGACGGCTGTCCCTGCCGTGCCCGGTGGCAAACACAGTGGGTTGAAACTCTTTCATGAAGGGTCAGTATGGTAAGATAAGAAAAATCGATGTATTTAGCATCTTTTTGCCAAATTAACAGAAGTCCAAATAAATTCATGGAAGTCCTCGCTCAG
This sequence comes from Anarhynchus alexandrinus, assembly GCA_008711295.1. Taxonomy (NCBI): domain Eukaryota; kingdom Metazoa; phylum Chordata; class Aves; order Charadriiformes; family Charadriidae; genus Anarhynchus; species Anarhynchus alexandrinus. Next base: position 151,258 of record VUYV01000542.1, read on the forward strand.
CAGTGATGCTCAGAGGGTTCCCCCTGTTAAATCTGAAGAAAGCGCCTTCCTTTTCCCCCAAATCCTTCCTCACGGCAAATGTTAACGGGATCTGAAATACGTTCAAATTCTGCTGAGAAGCTGCCTTTTTCCCTTTTTCTTTATTTAAAGCATTGCACAATAGCAGAGTGCATTAGCGTTATTCAGTCAGATCTAAAGAACGACATAGTTAATACTTAGTCAAACAATACCATATTTCCATGTGCTGTTCATTTTGCATTCTGGCTCTAAAGCTCAGGCGTGAAAAATACTTTCATTAGTGAATAGAGCCTTAATTTGGATTATAGGATATTCAGTGCTTGTATAACAATATCCTTTTATCAAGGCGTAATAAAATAAAATAATTACTGGTGATGGAGGGTTCAGTTCTATTTCTTTAGGTACATTAATGTAGCGCATTGTTTTACTGCATAAAAATAAAAAAAAAATGTGGCTTTATAATTGTGGAAGTTCATTCGTTACGGAATTGTTTTAATTAGAAGGAATCAAATATTGAAAAGGCAGGTAAGTTGGTTGGGCAGCACACTTTATTTGCCGTACTGAAATATGTTGATTTTAAATCTAGTGTGCAGCGGGTGACTAATTGTTGTTGGAGAAGTGGAAATAAATTACATCGATTACATCGCCCCAACAATAGATTGCAATATCCCTTGGTAAGAGCAACTGATCGTTACATAGATTATTGCAGAGATCATTTCTGACCATTTAGTCCCCATGAAAATTAATAAGAGTTGGGAATTACGGTCCTTTATGTACCTTTTGAAAAATTTATTCCTGTCTGCGTTCCGTCTGTACCGCGTCTGGTTTTGGCTCCGTTACGCCTTCTGCTGTGTGTCATGTAGAAATTAAAGTCGCCTGAATTTTCATGCACGTTGAGAGGTACGTGATGGCAACAGGACACAACTGTGAGGGTGTATATGGGATGATGAAAATCTCCAAGAGAAGGCGGCAGAATGCCAGGGTGGTGCTGCGCATGAAACTGGACTGACGCAAAGATGAAAGATGCCGCGATTACTGGCTCTGCTCGGTCTCAAGGGGAAACCAAAACTCCATTGCCATGGCACAGTGCGATTGCCTTCACCCTGCTGCTACACCAGAGGTTCCTTTGGTAAAGTTTCTGTTCACGTTCACAGGTATGGAACAGATTAGAAAAAAAAAAAAAGGAGCTGTAATTTAAGCATTGATGTGAAGCTCAACATGAGCCAGCAATGTGCCATCGCAGCCCAGAAGGCCAACTGCATCCTGGGCTGCATCAGAAGAAGTGTGGCCAGCAGGGCAGGGGAGGGGATTCTGCCCCTCTNGCATGGAGTGATAGGACGAGGGGGAATGGCTTCAAACTGGAAGAGGGCAGGTTTAGATTGAACATTAGGAAGAAGTTTTTCACTGTGAGGGTGGTGAGGCACTGTCCCAGGTTGCCCAGAGAGGTTGTTGAGGCCCCATCCCTGGAGGTGTTCAAGGCCAGGCTGGAGGTGGCCTTGGGCAGCCTGGTGTGGTGGGAGTTGTCCCTGCCTATGGCAGGGGGGTTGGAACTCGATGATCTTCAAGGTCCTTTCCAACCTAAGCCATTTTATGTACGTGTCTTATTTTCATGAGTCAGATCGCTCATTTGTGACAGGCTGCAAACAAAACATCGTGTTCGTGTATGTTTGTATTAATAACAGAAAATGTTCAAAGGATTCAAAAGAAATTACACGACTAAACCGGAGAGATGATGACAGCAATCCCCTGATATCTGTCTTTCCAGAGCAATATATCAGGGCTACTAATTTGCTCAGAATCTGTTTGGTTTTTAATTCCATCCTTACCAGTAGGAAACTCTCAAATGCACTAAATTTTCTCCTGTAATCGTTATATCTCACAAACAGAATAATTAATCGATAGCTTCATTTGCTTCTTCGGCCAGATACAAACACAGATATTTCTGTGTGTTTCCTTAAGAGTTCATATACTCGTTTATTTAGCAAACTAAAAATGTCTCGTCAGCATTTTGTTGCAAGACTCGCGTTTTTTAAATATTGCTATAACCCTTTAATTGTTAACGCATCTGTAGCGCGAAGAGGGATGAGGGGGACGTTGGCAGTCAGAGTGCGAAAACATGTAACAGTCCAATAATTATCTCCTCTGAAGTTGGAGGAGACGACATCAGATCAAAGTTGGTTACATCGCGTGGCAGAAAGGCGCTTTTGATCTTTTCAATAATGAGGCTGTTCGCAAGAAACGGAGAGTATTTCACTACGGAGTTCCTCTTAGTTCTTTTAAAGAGCTAAAAATAACCCCTTCTGCGTCGGATGTGGGGCGAAAACTGCGAGAGGTGAATGGATTTGCAAGGAGAGAGAATAGATTTTTTGCTAAATTTTAATTTGGTGTCATGGCCTTTTTGGCAGTATTTTAGCCACGTCTCCCTGCATAATGAAAATTAAAAGGTCTGGTGCAGATTACCTGGTTACCAAATAAATTGGGTGAAGATTACCTGGTTACCAAATAAATTGGGTGAGGATTACCTGGTTACTATATCAATCATCTGCGTGCTTGGTAGCTTTAAAGAGCTATATNATATTTTCTGGCTTGCAGAAGTGCATTTTGGTCTCGTTCCCTTTTGGCTTCTTCTGGTGGTTTTTTTTTTATTATAGCTTTTTTTTATTTCATGTCTTCTTAAATGAGACTGGAAGTCTGCTTAGCTTTTTTAGCAAAGCAAACCCCAACTCCTAAATGTTCAGAAAGTGATATAAATCCAGAAGAAAAATTTTCCATACCCTATGGGATCTCGCTCTGAATTGCAGCCTGGTCCAGCGGTGGGATAAATGTGTGGAATTCCAGAGATCTAGGAGAGCTCTAATTCTATAAACCCAGTTTTCTGTAGGTGGTCGTGACTTAATTGATAGGTTTGTTGATATACCATCGTACTTAATTTCTTTTTCTTCCTGCTTAGTGTTTGGATTGTCCCGTAATTGGATCAAAGAGCAAACTGTAATTGGGGGGGGGGGAGAGCATCGCATCTTCTGAAGGTCGAGAGTTTTGTCAACTGTTCTTTGCGTAATAATACCAATATTCAGTTACACTATCAGCGCCTTTGAATCAAGCAGCTATTCTTAAATGGATCAAGTTTGGGGTAATATATGTATATTTTTTAAAATTTTCTTGTCTTAAAATGGGCTCTTAAAGAGGAACGGACAGGGGAACAGTTTTCCCGTAGTGTTGGGTGAGGAATGCTGGTTTGAGGTTCTTTTGGGCCACTGCCTAAAGTCAGAGAAAGTCGTAGCAAAAAGCAAAAGAACCACTGGATCTGAAAGACAGTGTTTGCAGAAACCCACTATCGCTGCCTTGTGCCGAGCATCCATACGGATGAGCTCCGTTATTATCACCAAACTGCAATTTGGAAGCATTTTTTTCCTATGCAAACGCCTTTTACCAAGGCAGTTTTTAATATGAAGTGGGTTTAGCACTAGTTTTGTTTGCCGTTGCGTTAGAAAAGCTCCATCAAAGGTAAGACCAAGTGAGAGGAGCAGCTTAGAGAACCAACCGAGGTCTTTTTTGACAAGAATGTAGGGTTGTAGGCACCGCGTGGCTCGGGCAAATCAATTTTACTTCTGACTCCGCTGCATAAATCCCTGTAGCCAACTGGTTATTCCCAGATGAAGGTCAGGGAAAGCACTGAATAAAACAGATGTGGGATCGCGGCGTTGTTTGCGAATCGCTTAGGTAGAGAGTAGTATTAAGAAAGAAGGCCGCGTCGCCGTAACGCGGTTTGACACGGCAACGAAAGCGTGAAAAACGAGAAGCCGCCTATCGTTTCCGTGGCCAGTGCCGCTTAAGCGCTCCCGAAATCTTCCCAGAAGCCGTTAAGAGTCTATCGCCGCTGTTAAAAGTCAAAGCTGGCGGTGTACCCTATTGGTATATACTCCTCCAAAAATAATTTCCAAAAAAGGCGGGTTGGAACTCGATGATCTTCAAGGTCCTTTCCAACCTAAACCATTCTATGATTCTATGAACGGCCATTATAAATGTGTAGAGAAGTGGGCAGGTCTTCAGCGGGTGGACATGGCAGCAGCTCTGCCGAACCCTCGAAAATTTGAGGAATCTGAGGATCTGTTTCCCTGCGATCCCACACCGTGGGGTAAATCAACCTCGCTGTCTCGTTAGAGAACCCGAGTACAGAGCAGGCGATTTAATTATCTTCTGCTCTGAGTTTATAGTTCTGTATGGAAGAAGGGTGGCAGATAAAGCAGCCCAGTAATCTGTGGGACATCTCTTGATGGTTTACTTCAAGCAAAGATGAGACAACTGAGCATAAACCCCAATCTCTCCCCAGAGCAAAGACTGCCTCTCTCCTGTTTGTTTTCCTCACGGGAATTGAAAAGTTCCGTGTAAATGGAAACGTTGATCCCATTCATTCTCTTTCTTGTGGGACGCGGAGGTTTTCCAGCCCTCCAGTTGTAGGGATCCCTATAGTTGTAGGATCCAGAAGTGTCCAGCGTGGCGTTCTTATTCCCTTTCCCACGAGGCTGATGGAGCTCAGATACCCAGTTCTCACTGAGATGAGAGAAAATGAAATATGAAAGTCAGATATTTCAATTAGCCTTTGGGAAGAGACTTCTTTTTCAGGGTATCGATGTGGGAGAGGCGACCCAAACTCTGCTGGAAGTACCGGCTTTCCCTGCTGCAACGTAACCGGGCTTTCGGAGATGAAGGTGCTGGACTAGATGGATCCATAACTCTTTCTGTGTTCACTCCCCTTTATTTAGAGAATTTTAAAAATGTATTACCTAATCAATAGCGTTCAGTGGCTCCACGGAAGCCCGTTCTATTTTCCAGCTAGGAAAAACAGATTTGGAGAGCGTTTCAAATGAATTTTACGCAATCGAAGCTCTGAAACGTTTCCCTTCGAAACGGGTTCGCCGCCGCCGCGTGGCTATCGGAGAGCGTGGTGCGGTGGCACGGCGCTAAAGGCAGGTGGGGACAGCAAAATAATGTCATGGGGTACCCTGTACCCCGTCTCAAAACGTTAGCTACTCCCTTCGGGGAACTTTTTTTATACTGAAGAAATTAAAAATGATAGTACTAGCAGGGGGAAAAAAAACATTATTAATGGGAAAAATATAAGGGTGGGAACAGTTTTGAAGGATGTGGGGGGGAAGGGGCTGTTCTTGGCGAGACTGATGGGTGAAGAGTATTTTGTTAATAGGACGCTTGAAGATGGGGTACCAGATAGCATCAGCGGAGCAGAACGCCTGGCGCTGCTGCAGCCTTGCTGAGTCAGCGCAAATATGGGACCCAGAAGTTTTGCGCCAATTTTTGCAGTTTTCCTTTTACGCGTGAACATGCTCAACGTTCTGATGCCTTTTTTTTTTTTAATATATATTTCTCAAACTAAAAAAAGCGGTTCAGCCAAGCAGAATGACTGGTTTATCCGGCGTCCTCAACGAGTCGAGAAACTCATGTCACGACTGAGCGCCTTTGAGACAGACAAAATATTTGAGTCGGCGCCAGCGCAGAACTCTCCGCTGCAGATTTCAAGCTGGTGATATTATTTGTTTCTCCTTTTTGAAACGGCGTTACATTAATCTGTGGTGCTCCCTATCAGAGCGTAGCTTTGGGACTGACAGATTGGTAGAGTGAGTCAAGATTTGGCATTGTTTTATTGGGTATGAGCACATTGAACCCCGTAGAAAACAGGATTTCGGCAGTCTCTTTTCCATGTGTGTGTTTTTATATAGAGGCAGAAAATATATGTGTGTGTGTATATATATTTTTATATATTATGTGTCTGAACGTCAGGGTTAACTTAATCCTTTATGGGATTCCATATAATAATATAATTCCAGATAATAATATAATATATTATAACAATATAATNTCATTATATCCTCATATAATAATATAATATAAACATATGTTATTCTATACCTATTTATCACAAAGTTTCTCCCAGCTTACTCTGATGCTGTTGATACTGGCTTGTACTGGCGGTGAGGCTGGACTGGGATGAAGAGCAAGCTGAGAATTTCCAACTCGGTTTTTCTTCCGGTCCCGTTTGAGGTCTTATTTTGCTTTTAGAGCGCTTTGACGAATTTGTTCCGAGTGCTTTTTCCGTTAACGGCGTCTGTGAATAACGAGGCGAATGCCTACTTTGCGGGTAAAGGGACGCTCGTCCCGGTAACGGCGGGTGATTGAAGGACAGTCGGCTGATTTTTATTGCCGCGGATGGGATGGGAGCTGAGTGCCTAATTCAGCCCGTTCTGGAAATGTCATTCCCGTCAACGCATCGCGAGTATCGAATACTTATTCAGCACCTGACACTTGTAAAAAGCACTTGAGTGAAACTCCAGTGTTGCTGTTTTCTGATAATGGTGTTTAAATTCAATCCTATTAAAAATAAATATACCTAACAAGCTCTGTGATAGCGATGCTCACTTGGCTGATCAGAGGAAAATTGCTGTGTCTGGGTACCATCTACAGGTTTATGGTTAAGGGAAAAAAAATATTCATGCAAAAATCCCTGTGAACCCACAGGAGAATGAACGTTGGAAAGGTCTACGCGGAGTCTGGTTTTTGAACTTCTCAGTTTGTGGATCAGCGTGTGATTGTTGCAGAGAGATTCTGCCAAAAGAAGCTATTTTCTCTCTTTCGAAGGAGCTTTGCTGCTGCCGGAAACATCAGGTGTGGTGGTGTGTTCACCGTGGGAGTTGTGCCATTCTTGACTTACAGTGTGGGACCAGCAGGGACCACCCTGTCCCGAGAGGTGATGGCACGCTTTGCTGTCCCCAATACCTTCAACCCATCTCTAACCCAAGTTTTCTGTTTGGGCTGGAGGCTCTGTAGGGCTTAGAACAAGAGGGAACGGGCACTAACCTGAACATGGGAAGTTCCATCTCAACATGAGGAGGAACTTCTCTCCTGTGCGGGTGGCAGAGCACTGGCACAGGCTGCCCAGAGAGGTGGGGGAGTCTCCCCCTCTGGAGCCATTCCAAACCCACCTGGACGCCGTCCTGTGCCACTGCTGGAGGTGCCCCTGCTCTGGCAGGGGGTGGCACTGGGGGAGCTCCAGAGGGCCCTTCCAACCCCCACCATTCTGGGATTCTGTAGGGCTTTGTGTGCATTTCTTCAGATGGGTTTTTGCTTACGGCTGTAGGTACTAAATGAGGTTGAGAATTGTAGAATCCCAAGTTGGAAGGGACCTCAAGGTTCACCTGGTCCAAACTTTCTTGGCAAAAGCACAGTCTAGACAAGATGGCCCAACACCCTGTCCAGCTCAGTCTTAAAAGTGTCCAATGTTGGGGAATCATCCACTTCCTTGGGGAGATTATTCCAACGGCTGATTGTTTGCACCATCGAAAAGTGCATGAATAACTTTCCTATGAGGAGAGGCTGAGAGAGTTGGGGGTGTTCAGCCTGGAGAAGAGAAGGCTCCGCGGAGACCTTATTGCGGCTTTCCGGTCCCTAAAGGGGCTTCAGAAGAGCTGGGGAGGGACTTCTTACAAGGGCATGGAGTGATAGGACGAGGGGGAATGGCTTCAAACTGGAAGAGGGCAGGTTTAGATTGAACATTAGGAAGAAGTTTTTCACTGTGAGGGTGGTGAGGCATTGGCCCAGGTTGCCC